>JAUKPT010005820.1:0-10189 GCA_032273505.1 Nanomia bijuga | reverse complement strand
CCCCAACCCTCTTTTTAGGAAGATGAGAGTACTTCATACAAACCAGAGTAGAATAATAAAGAATTTGGATTGCTTTAAAACTCGCAAATAATACATCAATACATGTGAAATCACAATATTGGCCTTCATCAACCGACCTAAAAATGTTTTGGATGGTTAAATCAAACCAGTTCTTTCAGTAATTAAGTAAACCTAAATTTAATGCAAGCAAAATTCTCAATTATTCATAATAATCAAATATGCGCTAGAAAGTGAATTTACCCCCTATCCCAACCTAAATGTACAATGTATAAACTGTATCTCTGCCTGGATATTTCCATTATTCTGCGAAAAAATACAGTGGACTCTCTATAACTTGAATCTCTACGAATCGAATCTCTCCCTAACTTTTAACGATTTTGCTGGAACGGTGAACTAATAAAAGCTCACAGAAAACTCTCTACTACTCGAATCTCTCTATAACTCGAAAACATTTTGATTGAGTTATAGAGAGTCCACTGTAGTTTCGAAGAAAACCTCTTCTGCATGAGTGTGTATACGTGTGACTAAACGTTGTTGGAATGGTCGTGAGCTCATCTTAATAACTTCCCGCAACTTTTCATCTTTCATTTATACGTTTGTACAGCCGCAAAGAATGTCCTCGTTATTGTTCACCGAGTCCACGTGACGTCACCATGTTAATCTTTATTTCGACCGCTCTCATTCACCTCGTATCGAAGAGAAGGAGAGATGATAGGTGGTGTGATGTCACCAAGGTTACATCATCGATATATTTAAACGTGTGTAGAAGGAAAGAGGATATGTCGGTTAGCTAAGGGTCTATGGTAAGGTAGACAAGCCAGTCGGGCATTCGGACATTTTCACATTTTATCCGGCCAGTTCAAGTATTTTAAAATGAACGAATTTGGGCCGTTATCATCAGAGAATATCCGGGTCTATTTTTTCACAGGATGCCCCTGATCTTAGGAAAGGTCTAAGTACCACATGTGTTTAATCAAACCTATTGGTTAAGAAAATTGCTTCAATGTTGGTTAACAAAAAAGATTGTATTAATAATTTAATAAATAATAATTTATTCCAGCAACAATCAAATCAAAAATAAATTATTCATTTTAATGACGAGGTAATTAACCTGGGAAATTTAGCTGAAATCCAAGATCTCTTAGTGAAAAAAACCATCTACGTGTATTCTACTGTACTGTTCTAAAAAAGTCATTTTTGCCGATGTAAGATACGGGATTTGTAACTCACAAGATTTCAGATATATCTAGAATATATGAGACCGGTTGTGTGCCCATGATGAACGTGATATATTAAGGACTTCCTTTGGGCTCGTCGAATTCATTGGAAATTATTAAAAGTTACAGTTTTTGTAAGAGAAATATCTTGGGGACAAAGCAGGTGCAAAAGAGAGCTCAGTTGTGCACCGTCCCTCGCCTCCCCCTGTAAAAATGCCACTGATAAATGGGTTCTTCACGGAATTATACACTTTATCGTGGAATCGGCATACACATGTTAGTAGTTCTTCAATTCAACACTTGTCACCAGTTTCATGATTTAAAACGAGAGTCGCCTATTTCCTCATACAGATTCCTACATATACACAACCATACAGTGCGTCATTAAACCAGGAATTTCTTTATCTCAAACTAAACTAGCATTGACCAATTAAGAGATTATGCGTTCATTTTATAGGAAAATTAACACTACAAGGTTTATATAGCGTTTCCGTGCGTTTCATTTAATACAGAAATGAATGTCCAATGTTGAAGAAGAATAAACCCTTATTAAAGGTTCTTTGCATTAACGGGATTATAATGTTTGTTTTTGGGGATATGTACATCTTAGTACATAATTTAACCTTTATCCAGTTATGAAGATGCTTCATTTTCCTCGCGGACAAATTCCTGCATACACACACAGCTATACAATACCTGCATTAACCATGAGATTTCCCTGTCTCAAATTGAACCAGCATTCGCCAATTAAGAGCTTACGCACGGAAATACTCACACAACAAGATTAAGCGATGTGTTAATCCACAAATTAGTTGGAAACACGTGAAAATCGTTTCCGAATGAAACAAGATTGGAAAGTTTCAATACAATTCCCTCTACAGCCTGCCGTGTTGTTCTATTAAAGAGATTAAACAACGATGGTGAATTTCTCACCAATAACAGAGCCGATATACAATAAACAGACTGTGTCTAAGATTAAATCATTGAACAGTAGTGCAGCTAAGTGTGTCTATAGACCTTAAATAATGCCTGTGCCAGGAAAATGGTCAGACTCTTTTCTAATATGGTGTAAAAATGGTGGTAGTGTTTCTTCTCACGCTAGCAGAGGCTTTTGGTACGTATAAAAGCTCAAATGGTTACTTTTAACGCCTATAGTCAGTTTTTCTACATGCTAGTTTGGTTTGCTCATGCTCTAGTTTATTGTTGTTTCCAATTAAGGTCGACTTTTAATGGTAATCAAGTTTAATGAACAAAATATTGCAATAAGGAAACACCTATGAACAATCTCTTGTTAAATTTGTGTAATATTTTTACCCGTTCAGCATCTATCATTTATTTTTGCCGCAAAGCAAAACGTTGTTTTATAAACAACTTCTTTTTCACATTTAGCCTCGGGCTAAAAAAGATTTTAGGCAATTTTAGTAAATATACAATAAATAGAGTAAATCTAAAAGATTAAATGATCGAACAGTGGTGTCTATAGACCTTAAATAATGCCTGTCCCAGGGAAATGCTATTATCTAATTTCGTGTAACAATGGTGGTAGTGTTCTTTTTCTTGTTAGCCTATTACTTTTTCAAGCTATTAAAGTATAAAATTGCTTTTAATTCAGCTTTTTCGAAGTTACCCTTTAATCAATGTTGCTTAGAGAATGTTTAGTTATTTCCAGGTAGAGGTATTTAGACTACAGAAGGGAGAGTACGCCCAGAGAAATTCACTCTTGGATTTAACTCAGCGTAAAAAATAATCTTCAGCCCTTAATCTTATTCCCGTTGCCAACAGTTCTTATTTTCTTGCAAGTCTTATATCTAAATTAACAGAATTCTCATGAGCACTATATTTGACATATACTACAGACGGGCGGTTCCTTTTTTGACGAATATTTATAAATGATTATAAAATATCCCACTTTTCATAAATTAAATGTCGATCTTTAGGGTCTAAAGACAATTTTTCGTCATTTTTATTGTTCCAAAATATTGGACGAATCACCAAATCTCACCTTTGGACTCCTGAGAATGCAAATAGCGTTCATAGATATGTGTTAAGTACATTTTCGTGCTCATATGATGATATTATTGAAAACCGCCCATTTTAGGGATACCTCTGTAGTCTTAACACCTGTAGTCTCAAACCTATATTTCTTAATTCATTCTGTCTAATTTTGTGCTATGTGAATGTTCTTACTTTGCAGGATTAATATATTTTTCAAATATATTTGCATACACCTCAGCTCATATTCAAAGCAAAGTGTTATTGCAAACAATAATGTCATATTTCTACGTCAACTGCTATATAATATTCCCAACTCGAATATTTTAAAAAATGACAAGAATCACCCTGAAATTATTTTGAACAAAGATAGTTTCCCGTTTTGTAGTACTGGCTTTCCAAAGGATGTACTCATGGCGTACTATAATAACAGGCCTCTTCACTGTACATAAAAATCTAGTTCAGTCCCTTCCGGTAATTCTTTTGACTTTTTCAGAGCAAATTTATATTATCAAATAATGTCTATAATTAATTTTCAATCAATTTTGACTATTCCTGGAATTATAAAGTACTTTCGGATTTATTAAAGCATTCAAAAACTCGCGAAGTAATGAAAAATATGACTTCTTGTTCTAGCAACAGTTAGATTTCATCATGATCTTTATGTGTGCCAAGTTTCAAAAAAATCGGAAGTTGCAAACAGTGGTAAAAGAAGAAAAATATTTTTTTTTAAGTGAGCATATGCGTTTAAGTCAGCCCCCAGTCTAAAGGTGTGTTCACACTATAAGTATTTCGTGCACAGTAATTAAAATTTATTTTTAGCTGTGTATAACAGAAGTGTTCACGTAACAGTATTATTAACTTAATGTGTGTTAAGATAATCGATGTTTGAGCAATACAGTATTATTAGTTGTGCAATAAATTAATAAAAAAAAAATTATACTTGGCACACATAAAGACCATGATAACATCTAACTGTTGCTAAAAAAAGAAGTCATAATTTGCATTACTTCACGAGTTTTTGAATGCTTTAGTGAAACCGAAAGTACCTCATAATTCCAGGTAGAGTCAACCATTTTGTTTGAAAATTAATTCTAAAGACATATAGATAGTATAAATTGATAGTATAAACTTGCTCTGAAAAAACAAGGTCAAAAGAACTATCGGAAGGGACTGAACTAGATTTTTATGTACAGTGAATAGGCCTGTTATTATAGTACGCCATAGATGTACTCATTGAGACAACAATAATCCTTTCACTATACATTGGGCTATTAAAATGTCCACCCGGCATAATAACAGTTTAGTAACAGACCCTTTACTTAACAGCTGATAATTAATGTAGAAGTTGATGAACCGAACATATAGTCTTTTTTCAACTAATGACTAAATTACCCTCATCCGTGTATATAGCAATGTATCTCAAGATCGACTATTTAAAATCAATAGGAATTTCACTCTTTTAATTTCCTGACAACTTCAAATATGAAGTTGGCGTTTAGCTGCTCTATGTAGAAGAAAGAAATGCAGAACAGAAAGAGATAAACTTGATAAATAAAGAAGGATCAATTTTTAGTCCAAGCTTAAACGATGTTGAGATTTGCGTCACAATGAAGAAATGTCCAATACGCAATGCATTTTATCAGCAATTTTTCCAATTTTTCTACAAATGTGCGCGCTGTTTTCTTTTAAATTAATCAATGGTAAATGTTCCTAGTACGTTCAAAATGCAGCAATAAATCTCTATTTTAACATTTCGTTAGCATGTTTACAAATGTAAGATGATATATTTTCTATTGTTTTGCAAGTCAAGATTAAGAATAATTTTGTAATACAGTGGTTTGACAAATGGAACTGCAAAGTATAATGAAAATTGTTGCATATGTCATAACTCTACAATATCATGTGATAAAATCCAACCGACGCTGATATATTTGTTTTAAAACTTCTTGACACGGGGGTAAAAAATAGATGCGCGCGTGTTACGCAAATCTCAAGATTAACTTAGCTTGGCCTATGAAAAAATAAACAAATAAATAAGCATATCAAAAATAAAAAGATGGATTATAATCTAATAATTATTTCGACCGGTAGACAGTTTCATGTTCCTTCTCCACCCTCTCAAAGATATAGCCCATAGTTTAAGAACGGATTAATCGGATTTACCTATTGAATAGCAACCGGATAACATCGGATTAAAGTGACCGGAATATTTATAAATAGACTGAAGAAAATTTGAAGTTTTCTGTTGGCGATGAAGTAATACAGGACATTCCTAACAGTTGTTCCGACCAGTCTTTTCTTGGATGGTTTTGTTCGTGTTTGAAGTAAATGCTATGACGTACTATGAACTTGAGAATATTCTTGAAGTCAAAAAACCTCGCACTAAAATTCCTCTTAGAAATCTGAAAAATCTTTAGAGATTGCCTAAACAGTTTGTCTGATGTTACGGTTTAAAAAGTTGGAAATTACACTATATAGATTCTGATAGGTTAACTTTCAAATTCTTTTAACACATTTGAACAAATTGACTTTTAAATTTAAGCAATTAGATTTTTGTTGAATTGATTTCCAACCAAACAAACGGCAAAATTGGACAACCTTTTACGAGAAATCCGTACAAACGGATACCATAACACTGAAGATTAGACACCCAATACACGTTTACAAATAACATCAAACGACAAACGAAAACTTAAGACAAACTTGCAACATTTCATCTATTGTCCCAACGAAATGAGTATGTTAAATAGAAGAAATTGTTCAGTTAAAGTTGCATAAAATTTGTGACATTTCCTAAATTGATCGAATTGAAGGAAACGATTTGAAAAAACTACAGTTTTTTGGTGTGGTTCATCATACTTAATTTATATAATGACACAAACAAGGAGATCAAATTGTTTGGGGAATAATTATATCCTACACCCATCTTTCCTTTTGTGCAATTCCATTGGGCCATAGCAGTAATGTCACGTTCTTCTCGTAACCATATATCAATTCAACATTCACCTTAACACAATGAGACGCTGACGGGACACAATACTCCGGATCCAAGATATTAACTTGATCAAAAGAAGCAACAAGCTGATGATGTTGTCCAACTATGCCAAACATTTCATTCAATCCACATAGATCCAACAAGTAAGGAATGATAAACGGCAGATCTTATATTGCTATAAACAATGTTTTTGGTATAATATATTCCAGGTAGAGATATTGATGTTTTCAGTTATTAGTCAAACGAATAAGTAATTAGTAATTTTGTTTAAATGGAAAATGAAGAAGATCTAAGGATTATAATTGTTAAAGTGATGGACTTGGTGAGTTTCTTTTGTTATTTGAATTTTGAGAGATCGATCGCTTTGATTGGTCGATTGAATAAACGTAAAAATAAATAATTTATTATCTAAATAATGTAATAAAGGGCTCAGCATGCACCAAAAGATGGAAGAAAAAAAAAAGTGACGAGGAAAAACGGTTGAAAAACGTGAGTCAAAAAGTCTCATATCTGATCTGCCCAGAAGATGATAATAGTTTAATGCCCCTTAACCAGAAACTGCAAGATTAGGCATGGCATACTTTTTGCAACTTTTAAATGATATAAATCGATACTTGTGTATTAGATAACAAACTCAAAAATGTTGTTTATCGAAAATAATTCAGCCTCGATAAGATATTAACTAACTCGCCGGGACGGCTCGTTAGTCAATACTCATCTCGGCTGAATTATTTTCTATAACCAACATTTCATCGTTGGTTATTTGTATATTATCTAACATGCGGACTATCGTTATCTCAATTTTCCACTACTATGATGCTTTAGTTCAATATGACTGCCATGATACTTTGTTATATGATATCATATCCATGTTATGATAGTGCTAAAAAGGTATAAAAAGGATATTATAATGTTAAATCGTGTTATTTTCTACTTGATTTCATACATAAATTAGAAATTATTTATAACGATCAGATAACAACTGGTTTGAAAAAAAAGGCTCCAGACAAATCTATAACCCCCTTAAAACCACCAATGAGAAGCTGACAAGAGGTTAGTGGCTATCTCAAAACAGTTTTCATTCTTTTAACAGAAAATGTCTGCTTAGCATACACCCCTCGTTTTACAACCATAATTGTGATTGCAACAACATCACTCCACTTTTTCATTGTTTTCTTTAGGGGAAAAGCGCAAAATGCATGGGGAAATGACTCCTAAAACTTTTTCTCTAACAGTTTAATGTTATCTTATGTTGAAAAAATAAAAACCTTTTCGAGAAAGCCCCTTAGACAGTTTGCACTTATTTAGTCTCATATGGTACCAAGTAGAAACTCAAAGCTTGTGTTAAATGGGATCAGGAAATCAACGTAGGAAATTGACCTTCATTGATTTTAATTTTCTTGTTAGGAAGTGGATGGAAGAGCAATTATGTATTTGGTAATCAAGTGCATCTTTAAATGGCATCCCATTTCCTTAACAAATCAGCAGTCATTTGTACTGTTGCAGACAAGCTGCGGATGTTTAATGAAATGGCATTGTCTTTTGTCAAAATGATTTCATAATTGCTTCTAAGTTCATCATTTATAAATTTGAAGTTTAAGACACTTTTGGAATTCGAGACTTCATATTGTTTTAGTTGTTGCAGGCTTGCAGTGAATTGGAGGTCAACTTTCACTTTTTGTTGATACAATCTGGGATCGATTTCTACTCGATTTCTACTCGTACCTAGTGGCGAATTTAAAACAAATTGTTCAGGGGGGTGTAATGGTGTAATAATGCCACTTTACCGACCATGTAGTAATATACTGACTGAATAAAAAACTGTCGTACTGAGGAATAAAAATCATTCAAATTTATCGATGGTTTGGTCGGTTATTAAGAATTTGAACCTTAAATAAGTGAAATACATTGATGAATTGGTCGGTATTAAGAATTCTAAATTTGTCAATTTTCTTGATAGTCTAGTCGGACCCAATCTAACCGTTTTTTTATTCAACCCCCCCCCCCCCCCAACACTGTAGGTTTGCCACGCATTGCTCATACTACCAATATCTCTCGAGTCGATATCCTGGTATAACGGTAACAAATATGCGGAAATACCGTGACCGAGAGAAAATAACGCGTTACGATGTGGTGAGTTGATTAGCTTTGTATTGCAAGTCATCCGGGTCAACCCATGCCATTCCCGTTGGTACACTAGATGGGACTTGCGCATCATAAGTGCAGAAATTAATGTGACCTTAACATTAATGCAAATATACTTGCCCCGTTTGCATTATCGAGAACCATTCATTTCAACGAAAATCAACGTTCAACGCAATGGTAGAAATGACCGCTATTCAATAAAGTCAATTAGTCAATATTACAATGTTTAAGAAGGGGGAGCTGCTTGGAAAATTAGACAACTTCATTGACGTCTGCAACCTTTTTGAAATTTGGTAGGGCCCACTTATACCCTGTATTCTCTTCTTAGATAAAAAAGCAATGGTCAAAACTGCTGTTTTAGTTTTCAATAAATCATTCCAATCAATTCATTTTGGGTAAACTCAATCGGTCGTTAAACCCTCGTCCTTGGAGCAGCAGTAATTAAGCTACACAAGCTTAATTAGAAGTTCGCAGTTACCAAATACAATACGAATGATCGGTTGTTGATAGACTGTGATAAACGTTTCACTGACTGGTCGCTCCCACAAATCACGTGATCCGCTTGTCATGTGATCAGTGTTAGTGTTGTAGATGTGTCAGACATGGAAGATATTCTACCTCTACCAGGTATTGTCATCAAACCTTTGTTCTGGGGTTTCTTCAGTTGATTGAATTATTCATGTATGTAGTAATAATTATCTATTTATCTTTATTATTTGTTTATGTGTTTATTTACTTATTTATTCATTTATCTGTTTGATTATATGCCCATTCCAGGCACGCAGCTGACCTTCAACATTAAGAGGACAATCAAAAATTGATGGAGCAAATGGTAATAATTTACAATAAAATTGAATGAGCTTGAAAACATTTGATGAATTAAGCCCACAAAAATTATTGAATAATAAAATATTTTTTGAAGTATTAATTACTATTAATTATTTGTTGAGAAAAATTCTATTTATGGAGCATTGGCCTCATGCACCACCCCCTCCCCCCCCCCCCGCAGCTGCTACGTGCCTGGCTCATTCTAATTTCTGCAGATAATTCTCATCCCAGAAAATTTATTCTATAATGAACGCTCGATGATTTACTGCAAATTCCATCTTAAACATTTATCCCACTCTACTTATTTATTCGATAATTGAGAGTATCATTTATTCATCAATTAATTATATTAAATGAGTTTGTGTGAGAGAGTGGGAAATATTTGTGAGATCCATTGATTCATGAACACCCATCGGTTGGCTAGCGTTAATTGCTGTCAAGAATTTTAACTGTGAAAGATTAAATGATACCGCATAAAGTGTTAATTGAAAAGAAAATATTTTTGTGTCCTTTAATTGATTTTTCGAGATAACAATCCATGAGATGCCAAATGCCAACGATCAACGATCAATGGTGGCTGTGACAAGTTAAGTCAAGCCAGTATTATAGGTTTAAACAAAAGGTAATCACTCATCGAGTCAATATTAAAGATGAATGACCACTATTTATCACACTATTTAATATCAGTTAGACATCATGCGACCAGGGTTCATTTTCCAGTCGCACAAACAATTTGTATAATTAGATATAGTTTCAACTACTGGAAAGCTAGATAAAACCAACTGAAGTGATGCATAGTCGTGTATTATCATAGTCAGCCATGAGTAGTTAAGTGTGATACTAAAATCGCACGTTTGTCAGATCAATCCCACGTTACGTGAGTAAAATTGGGTAGTCAGTTGGTAGCTGACAAAACACTAATGTCTGTTCCAAAATTAGTGACACCTGAGGCATATTCATCAATGTTAATTTTAATATTCAATATTTT
>JAUKPT010005818.1:0-10190 GCA_032273505.1 Nanomia bijuga | reverse complement strand
TCATTTTTCACTAATTTCAAGTAAAATTAGCAATTTCTATGCAACCATCTACCTTCCTCAGATCTTTAGGAGGTTAAAGAGTAGACTAATGAAAATTAGGTTGGTGGCTTTGAATGTAGGGTTGTAATAAGAACATCCCAAAATTCTACACTATGTAATATATCTTTGCGCATTTTGCAGTACCCACCTTGTACAATTTGTGGTGCAATGGGAACTCAAAATAAGTTAGTAAATATTTAACACATGATAAAGGATCTAACAACAACCATTTATACCAATTCAGGTGACTATTCAATAATTAGAGCAGAATATGAAGCAGAAAACATCATTTTTTCAATGATAACAATACACCCAATTTCAAAGAAATTCTTTTGCCCCTGAAAGGATTTTTGGTATGGAAACCTTAGAAACATAATAAAAAACATGATTTAGGTCAAATATCTGAATTAACAGGACATTTAAATTCCTTGCACATTTTGCGGTACTTTCACCTGTAATTACTATTTTAAACATTCATATCATACGATTATATTATAGTTTGTTTATCTTTTAATTTTGATAACATGACACCCGTATTTTTGCTTTAAGAGAAAAGTAAGGGGTTGTTACAAAAAGGGTCATATCTACTAAAATATTGATCTCAAATGAATATAGTCAATGGACACAGAAAAGATAGGGCTTTCGAACCAATACCGATTTAGCTATCTTAGATCCTTATTTCTCATAGTTGCTGATTTTCTTCTTCATTTTTAGCCTTCTTCCTTCACATTTTCCCAAATTTTTTTCTCAGACCTTATTTCCATAGCATCTTCTTTCATTTCCTGAAAACCGGATGAAAAACAACCATGGGAAACCTGAGATATTGACACAGACTATAGAATAGCTAACAACACAACCTAATCAGTCCACCATGGTTTGAGAAATTTTGAAATTATTGGTCACTAGAATGGCTTTAAAACAAAATCTAATCAGCTATTCCACTTTTATGACAACCATGACATAAAAATACATTATAATATTTTTTGAGGCAAGAGAAAAATATTATGAAAATATCCTGGAATATCATGTATCATGATAATTGTAATAGCCAAAAAAACAAAACAATTATAGTCAATAACACTAATTCATGATAAATTTTGGGATTTTCCAGGGTTTTCTTAAATTTTTAGGGGTCTTTTTGGGGGCAATTATCTTTTTAGAGATAATTCTGTTTTTTTAGGGGTTTCGGGGTCTGGTGGCAACCCTGATTAAGATAAGATTCCAAAATAGTGGTTTTGCTTCTTTTCCAAAATGGGAATTAAAGACCAACGCAGCTGCTCAGTGACACAAGAGGTAACTATGGGGTCCAATTTTTTTTGTATGCTAATTACTAATATAACCGGTGTGGTTTGGGTGAATATAAAGCTTTCAGACAATATTTGATAATTTTAGCAGATGAATCTATAAAAGACTGGGCATGCCTGCACACAGCTCTGGCAGATCAAAATACCATATAATCTGGCATTGTTGACTGAGCACCTAAAGTTGACAGTTAAAAAAGTCAGTCTGCAAATTACCAACTCTTTCTTAACCCCTTAATCCCAACCTAATTTATTGGTCATGAATTAGATATTTTTAAATAATTTGTTACTCATATCCAAGAATTTGTATCATAAATTTTTAATTTAAGCATTTTTAGCAACTTTAAGGTGCTCGGTCAACAATCCCAGATTCTACGGTACTCTAAACACTCCAAAAAAAGTCCAGAAAGAGAGAATGGACATTTTGTGGGTTGTGGGGTTCTTCCCACTTAAAGGAACTATATGCATGCGAACTCTTAAGAACAAAGAATAGTTTTTGAAAATAATTTAAGAACTAAACTAAGTAAAACTGCAAGGAGAATTGAGAATTTCTTTTGAGAATTTTCTTTCTTTAAAATCGTGTTGTAAAGACACATATAAACAGACTAAGTAGGTTATCTGGACCATTAAGAAAGAAGCAACAACTCCTAGAAAGCCATAATTGAGATGTTTCAAAATAAACATAATAAGACTTAGCTTCCAGATTTTTTAAAAGCCAGGTACAACAGTTTGTAATATAAGAGATCTAGTCAGTGAGAAAAGTGTGTTTATTTAACATTATATAGGAGTGAAGCGGCGCCATATGAACAATTTACTCAACTTAAGTTTGCTAGAATTCACTTACTTCTCCTTCTGGACATGATATTTATTCCTCTTATGAGAGAATCTTGGTAGCAATTTCTTTTGTCTTTTGAAAAATATAAAATGTAAAAAATTTCTAAATAAAAGTGGTATAACTAAATTAACTTAATGCTTAATGATAAACTTCACTTGTTCAAAAACGGTCACTGCATTGTTTTATATCTATATATACTATGCGGGGAAACCCCGTATATATTCTGCAAACTGATTGGCCGTTTTTAAATTCCATCCGTTATAATTGGTTAAATGTGAAATACCCGTTATAATTTGAAATCAACAGTTTATTTTGAAATACTTTTAAAATTAAATAGATAGCTACAGTTTAAATTCAAAAGACAAAGTAAAAAGAAAAATAAATATGAAAGATTTTTACAAAACATTGCAAGTTTATTTTTAAGAAAACAAGCTTTTACTAAAATATTTTTCATTAGTTTTTATCTGGACCATGAAAAGTAAAGTTTATGTTTTTGACCCAAAACTTAATTTTTAGCGCTTTCTTAAAAGAAGAACAGAATCAAAAACGTATTTCAAATACTATTTGCGATTTGCGATTTTTATTTATTTTTGAATTTTTCGCGGCTGATGAAAAACACGTGCGCTACCAAACAATAGGTATCACATTTCGTAAATTGCGGGGTTAGTAAACAATCGAAATACGTTTGAATTTTATGAAACCTCCACTCTCTACCCGTTTGGTTACTGACCGTTGCACACCAATCAAAAGAAATATGTAACAACACATTTCTGTTTTCAATCAAACACTTTCTTAAACGTGTCGGATTTACATTTATAACAAGTTGAGTACACATTATTGACACGAATACGCGCACTGGTTGTGCATGCGTAGTGTAAAGAAATAGGGTAGGATAAGGGAGGGATTTTCACCAGAAACCTTGGAGAAAGGGGACGTCGAGTTCTTCTATAGATTCACAGCACCACTATTATAACATATCTCTGGTAGCACCTCCATTAGAGGATCCAGGGAGATGCGAAAGGAGCTTTTAAATTATACTACAGTACACCAGTCCCTTAGATAAGTCTTATGATTATGATTACTTTAATACATTTAATAAAATGAAAACGAGTATAAAAATATGTACAAGGGCTAACATTTCGTCACAGGCAAACATCAAGGAGCTCCTGCAAAGATTTAATTTCATATGAATAAATAAAACTGGACACTTTTCTTCTCTCGGTATTCTAAACTCCATCTTGATTCTGAGATCGTTGAATGTGACTCCGTTGGGCCAACCCATATGTTAGGAGTGGGCTGTATGGAAGCGAAAAATGAAAAATCCTTAAATATAGTGATGGTAAGTATATTTATTTAGTTTCTATAACATGCATCTCGACTAAAATAAACAATTTTCCATGTTTTCGCCTATGGCGACAAAGCTTTGTTTTTTACGAATTTTTTTATAAGATTTTGCACCTTTTCTTGCAGTTTTTAGTCAATATCTTGAGAACAAAAGGTTTTCTTCACATGCAGTTTTTTGTAAAATGTTCACAGCATTGGGGGCATATCCATACGAAAAACAAGAAAAAATGATAGTGCAACATCTTTCAAAGTGGCGGCAAAAATTTCTGAATGTCAAAACTTGGACATATTTTCTTCACAGGGCTTGCACTTTTTTTTGGCAAAACATGAAAAAATTGTTTATTTTGATCGAGATACATGTTAAATACTAGTAGTTACATGTTCATGCAGGGATGTGAAGTTATTTACCGGAACCATCCAGGTATGTAAAACGCTATTTACCTGAATAGTTCTGATATGCGTTATATATGTCTGAAGTATGATGAAAAATCTCTACAGAAATAAGTATGAGGACATACTTCAGACATGTATAACATTTTGCATACCAGAACAATTCAGTTAAATAGCGTTTTACCTGGAGGGTTCCGGTAAATAACTTCTTTTACAACATTCGAAAGAAATAAAAGATTCGAAACTCGCGCGCAAAGGAAAAACGGTTACACTTTAATGTCGTCCTTCTTATCGTAAACAAAACAAATCATCACAACAACATTCAGCGCTATATAGAGATGGATAGAGCAGGGCGTCAGAGGGTTATTACAAATATCACGAGAGGGTGATTTTAAATATCGCGAAAGGGTGATTACAAAACAGCGGAAAGTTAAAGATTTATCCAATTGACGCAAGTGATCAAATTTCACGAACCCATGTGATTAAACTCATAACTCGCGGTTTAAAATTGTAATTCGCAACTCGCAACTCGCAACTCGTAACTCGTAACTCGCAGTTTAGTAATTCTCTCATTATCATCATCATATTGTTTTTATGTACGATGAAAGTTTATAAAACATCGGAGAAAAAAAATTAATTAATAATGAGCTGAAAACTATATTATTTTGTTTTGTTGCTAAAAACAAAATAATTTGTTTATGGCGGATATTGAATAGAAAGATGTTGAATTCAATACAATGTTATAACATAAATCTTTCATTCTAAACGAAAATTGAAAGTATAAGAAAATGAGAAAATATAGCTAACCTTTTTCTTATCAAAAAGTGTCAAGTAACCAATCTGTTTAAAAGGATATAATTCAACGGGGGAAGTTTTTGTAAATATTTTTAAACATTTAGTTCAGATATTGCTGTTAACTTAATTTGTTTCAAGGTTGTTTGAATCAACCAGTAGTTGATATTTCTCAAGTTAAGGTGTTCGGTTTGGTGAGATAGCTTATACTTTGGAAAATAAAAAGAAACATTTGATCATTTGAGTAACAACATTGTTGTAATGGATTTATTGGTCATGGATGGTAATAACAACACTGTGTCCAGAACACAAGATTTTCATTTTGTTGAATGCGAGGAGATACTTCTGCACAATGAAACTTCATCACAAATATCACAAGAATTGAGGATGATTCATTTGATCCAGTGCAATCTGATTGTTTGTGTGAACCTCATCTTGATGATGATACTGATCAAACAAAAGAAACTTCGCAAGAAAAAGGCAAATAAATTCTTCCTAAATCTTCAGTTGGTGCATGTAGCTATTTGTATTCTGGAGATCATTCCAGGGTATCACGATGCAAAAGTTATCGTAAATAACGCTCTTCTAATGGAGATGCTGTTTAGTATGAGCATAACAACAATAGATCGATTTATGGCGATAAATTATCCTTTCATATACGAGCGCATGACAAACGCAAATGTCCTTGCTATAATTTTCTCTTCGTGGATTTTCCCAGCAGTTTTCCTTTGTTTTGCGTTTGTATATAACGTTGATCAACGATTTTGCACGATTTTGTCGACGTCGCTTATTGCAAGTTCGACCTTCATTCTGACGCTGTCCAATATTAGAATTTACGTCATTGCAAAACGCCACGAGAAAGCGATTGAAACTCTGGTCATGATTCTGCAAGATGAAAACAGGAAGAAATCTGAAAAAACAAAGCTATCCAAATCCGCTTATGTATCATTTTCTATTGTCTTATCTTTTATCATTTTATGGATGCCATATTTCATACACAATATTCTTTCGTTGACGGCAATATATGTGCCTAGCCACAGCAAAACGTTCACAAAAAGCGTTGAACATATTGCCCTTGTCAACTCATTTATAGATTCAAGAGACAACTGTGCGCAAATTAACGTGTGAAACGACTGTTTGATGATTTGATTGAACGATGGGCCATGGACCAGTTCATTAATCCTAATGTTGCTAATAAATTCATTGTTTATGGCACTATGCCTTATTCTGTTGCTGAACTAACAATAAGATTACTTCAAAATCTTGTAGAAAACGACAAAAACGATAGGATTTCTGACGAGCCGCTGTAATAGTCCGCAATGATTGAGTTTTTTTGGCTATTCAGTGTTAACCGCTAGGCCATTCATCCACGATTAGCGACATCTGATAGTATATATTTTGTCGTGTTAGGTTTTACAGTTACTAATTTATGAGTGGCACTGTTTTATTAACAGAGAAATATAAGGATACTTTGAAAATAAAAACGATAAGTGTCTTGCAGTCATTTCACAGTGGTCAAGCAAAATCAACACGATTCGCAGAAAGTTGATAAGACATCAGATGATCGTATGTATAACATGCGTCTCAAAAATAATAAAATACTACTAGCATTTGTTGCTAATGCGATGGACTAATGAGTTACAATTTTCTGATTACACTCTATCATGATTACCACAGCACTTACACTTAGCTGATTTTCACCATCTAGGGGGCAACTCAAAACTGAAGGGGCAAATTATCAAAATGTTGAATCAAATTAAGTGAATTCAAAGGCATCTTTTTTATTAAGCTCCCTTGAAATTTGAAACGTGGAAAATACGATT
Source organism: Nanomia bijuga (assembly GCA_032273505.1). NCBI lineage: Eukaryota > Metazoa > Cnidaria > Hydrozoa > Siphonophorae > Agalmatidae > Nanomia > Nanomia bijuga. The sequence goes on along the minus strand of JAUKPT010005818.1, from coordinate 3,666 downwards.
TAGATCCACTTTTAAGATGAGGGTATTTTGCTACGTGCGGGTTAACTGATCACTAAATAATAATTTGTGACCGAGACTTTAAATGAACCTGGTCTAAATCCTACAGTACATACATTTGAAGGGCTAAAATATGTAAATGGTATCTTTTATAGCTGCTCAAACTGTGAAGAAAACACTTTTGTACAATTAATATCTGTGATTTGTTTACATTATTTTGGAAGTTGAGCAGCTTTCACCTCGTATCCATGCAAATATGTCATAATATAACCATTTGTGATGACCTATGAATCTGTTTGAGATGACTTCCCACGCTTCCTTGTTTGTGCACGATAGAAGCAAAGCATTGCTCAAATACCAACAGTTAAGTCTTAAAAATGGCTTATATTATGCGTATGCTTATGTTATGCTTAAACGTCTGTGTCGAAGAAGATGGTTAATGTTTTAGTCATTGTTTGTGAAACGTGTGCTTATAGAAAATGATTGATAGATTAGGGACAGTGTCAGTTTTTTGCAATTTTCCAAAAGCTCCGAATTCTCTCTATAATTTCAATTAAACCTGAAAACTCGAATAACAGAGACTTTCTACTATTTGAACCTCTCTACAACTCGAATAGAAATCTATTTTTATTCACGAAAGATAATACTGAAAATCTTTTCAATTATATTTATTCACAAGAAATAAAAAGATAAATAACTCTTAAATACTCAACTGAAAAGGAACTTATAACTATAAAAAATACCACCCATCGCCCTATTGTTTCAAAGATCATGTGAAGAAAAAAATTGTAATATCGAAATAGGCGTCTATACCTGATATTCACGAGATGATTCTATACCTGACTAATCGTGCATCTGCCTTTTCTATTATATTATTTTATCTTTTTTTTTTGTTATTAGTCAGGTATAGTAACGCTCATTAACTATCATATTTTTTTCTTATACTTTCTTCTTTATAAAACGATATTTCAAAGGATAATAGAAAGTTAATTTTATGTACCGACCTATTGGTTTACTGACATAGTGTAACTATTATATGGCAAAACTAAATCATATTTTTTATATAGAAGAACAAAAAATAGTAAAAAAGGAGGCGCGGCAGCCAAATCATTTGCAGGCAGGGACGATAAAATCATCTTTTGTCGAAGCATGCAACATAATCACTAATTCATCTGAAGTAGTTGGTACATCTTTTATTGTTCTGACGACACGGACTTACAAGCAGGGGAAAGACAAAACCAAAACCAAGACGAACGTATATGCATTACATGGATATTTCCATCTGGACATTGACATACATTGTCTAGTTTTCTAAACAAAATAAAAGATAAATCATCATCAAAGTAAATGAATTCAATAAGTTCACTTAAGGGGGCTTGAATCCCTAAAGGATAATCCTTACACACCCGCTTTCAAGTCTCCTTGACAACTTGAACATGAGAATGTTCCTCTTTCACAATGAGTCTATCGGATTGTTCATCCACACTTAATATTAGCACCAATCTCTGGACACTACGCGTTACTTGCTCAGCATGCCACACTTCTCTTCAACACCTTTTCTTACAAAATATTGAATCGTTGCTGAGCGAACCAAACCATCACCACTAACGTTGGTCGAAACTATTATGCCCAGTTTGTATCTTCCCTTGATCTTACTAGAATCGGCAATCATAACAAGATCACCTACATTAACGTTTTTTGAGGTCTGGTGCTATTTTTGAGGAGACACAAGACCAGGGGACACAAGTGTACACCACCTGTCCCAAAATGAAGTAGAAACATGACTGATAGCACGAAAACGTGGTGATTTCATTGGAAGTTTATCTACAATAGCTGAAACTTCTGGCAGTGAATTCCCAGACCATCCCATCAACAGTTTATTAGGGGTTATCAGTTCAAACCTACCATCTTCTCTGGGCATCAACCCTCCAAGAGGTCTCTCATTACAGATGTTTACCACCTCCATTAAAGAGGTTTGAAGTTCAATGGGAGAGAGCCGGGTATCTCCTACAGATAACTTAATCAATCATTTTCACAACCAATTCTTCTTTCAACTTTTCCCTGCCTCCAATCAGCTGGGGAAATCTTCCACTCAAAGCTTCTTTTGCCTCTTTCTTCACTTCCAGCAAAAGTTTTCAACAGATTCTGCATTTCCTCCCACCAAGACACAAGAGTACCACTTGCAGAAACAAGCTGACTTCCAAGATCCGAAAGAGCTACAGAAGGCCAACCACGGATAGATGCGAACCTTTACATCGTCATTATAACAGCATCTGTTGAGTAATCTGATACAACATCGAGATGAACGGCTCCTGAGTTAACATCTTCCACAATGATTGCCCATATTTTCTTAGACGCACGAGCATTGACGTCACTCCTACATGTAAATGGTCCAAGGACGTAGGTCAATTTGACAGAAACCGCAAGGCTTCAAATCAAGAAATCTTTCTTCGGGAATGTTTCCCATAGCTTGGGACATTGCCACCTTATCAACCTTCCTATAGGGAACACACTACTTCTTAACAGGTGTCCTGCTCTAATAGTCCAATATCCATTATAATGAAAACGACTAAGCGTGCCATCATGTCCAGTATGAGCATATTGATGTGCTTCACGCATGATCAGTAATGTTATACAATGTTTAGGAAGGAGGATAGCAGGCATCTTACCACTGGTGAATGGAACAAAATTGCGTAACCTTGAACCTACTCGCCACACACCATCACCATCACAAGAGGGGCAAGTTTATGGAATCGCCCAGCACCCTTATCTTTAGCCAGCGACAATTCTACAGCCATTTCTTTCTGAACATATTTAATTACAGTTGTCTTCGCTTTAAGGAGTTCAGCAGATGAAAGAATACAAGACTTATCACCCCCGCTAGTAGGAAGACGTAGTATCCAGCAGAAGACTCTAATAAGACGACTCCATACACTACTTCGATCAATCAACCGTCTAATGACATCTACAGAGCACACTAAGCTTCTTGCCAATTGTTACCTCATTTTCTAAATGATCAGTCTTATAGGTGAACTTAATTGGCCAAGAAGATTCTTTCTGACGAAAGAACTCAGGACCATCACGATAAAAACTTTCATGAATAACTTTATCAGCAGATCTGGGTTTTGTGCACCAATCTGCGGGGTTCAGTTCTCCTTTCACCCACGCCCAATTTTCCAGCTTACCGTCAACGAAGGTGGTCGAGGTTTGGATTTCAGCTACTCGAATCCCTACATATGGATGAAACACACCATACTCCTTGTTAATATAACCTAATACAGTTGAGCTATCAACCAGGTGGTAAACCTTTTCAAATTTAAAGTTTGTAGTATTACAGAGAAAGTTCTTAATACGGTTGCCAAGAACAGCTCCATTAAGTTCCATACGAGGAATCAATACTATCTTCTTGGGAGAAATCTTCCCTTTTGCCATAATAATTCTAGTCCAGAATTTTCCTGACACCAATCTCCATCATATATATGCCACTGCAAGGCTAATGCAGAGAAGTTTTGCCTGAAGAAGTAACAGAATTAGAAGTCCCATTGGATCAAAGATACGATGAACATTAGAGATCAGTCCAACTTGAAGATTACTAATTGTTCTGAAGACGTAATATGAATATCTTCACCACGTTTGACTTTGAAAACTAAAGTCACACGAAATCTAAAA
>JAUKPT010005817.1:0-10190 GCA_032273505.1 Nanomia bijuga | reverse complement strand
TTTATGGCTTGATTATAGAATTAGTTACATCACTTATAAATACACGTCATTACCTTAACATGTCTAGTGTACTTTAATAACGAAGGTAGTGTCTGAAATGCATTTGAAAGCATAAAAGTATCAGAAGAAGGAACAATTTTAACAATTTGAAAACATCAATAGTTAGATGATGAAGCATTAAAGATAAAATCTTCTTAAAATTCGAAAACAAGAAGTGTAATGTTATTCATTTTTATTGTATTTTCACCCTTATCTGCTAGCATTGAAAAGCACGTTGCTGGACTAATTAATTCGATCAAATCCTAACTTTACTTTAAAGCTAGAAAACGTATACATGATATCGACGTCAAATATTAATTGAATAGCTTTAGTCTTAAACTATCCTTTTGTTCATTTAGTAAGGGGTTTTATTACTTGATGAAAAGTGATTTCTGTTCACAGGTTTTGGTAAGCTTTTCTTAAGAAATCTATGTGTTCTTAATTTGAAAGTCAAAACTGTTTATATATTTCATATTTTATAATATATATATATAAAGGAATAACATAACGCCTCTTGTTTTCACTATAATAGTCAAGATTCTATCCTAGAATGTAATTAATAATTATGATTTGATTTTCCTTGTAAGGAACAACTAACAAATATATTACAGCAATAAGCATCAGAATTCGATGATTTCCAGAATTGTCAATAATTTCAGGAATAATAGATGAACGAGTCAATATCTTTAACTCTGTCATATTATCATATCTTCTTTTTAAACATTATATTTTCTCCATAGAATTTTATTATTAATTCATATATAAACAACTATTTCTATTTCTTATAAAAATTATTAAAATCCCCCTTATCCGCCATTATTAGCAGAGATATTTGAACTAATTTCCATTTAAATCTTCCATTTCTAACCAATGAAACGATCTTTTACTTTAATTAATAATTTGATTTATATAACGTATTATCATCAGAATCCTAAATATAGCATTTTCTCTCTAAGAAACGTTATATCTTGTTTATAAACAAATCAAATGAGATATACCTCCATAGATGGAGGATATGTAACTATTTTGTCCATAAACCTGTATTATAACGTTATGACAGTTATATAAATTATATAAATCATTTTGTTTCTATAATATGAACTGCATACACAAAGTATCCTTGTTTTGTTACAGTATATCTAGATATCAGTTGCTTATGTAAATATTGACTATACACAGTAATGTTAGACTAGTGAATTATTCCTTTGTTTAATTGTAGTAAACCTACAAAATCCCATGTGAGTGGGACGTAGAATCAATTACATAGTTAGCGTTATCTTATCATATTTTTCGATATTAAGTAGTAGATGTAGTTGAAATAAACAATGATCTAACCTCGATGTCAAAGACGAAAAAGTTGATCCTATTAAGGCAGTAGATGTGTCTAGGCCATGGTATATTTGTAGTCCTTTATGAGATCAAGGAAAATTAAAAAAGGTACCCCTAGGTCAAATATTTTTTAGACGTTAGCACTTTTTCTTGATTATAGAGAAAATGTATGAAAAACTTGTCAACCACCAAAAAATGACGTCACTATCACCTAATTGCATAGGAGATGTTTCTCATAAAACCATAAACTTATCCTGAAAGAATCAGCATCCATACAAAAGATAACTGGTGTTTTTTTTGGTTAAAATGTATTGAAAATATAGGAAAATCCTGACAAAAGTCTTTTAACTTCCAATTGTAATTAAACTTAGCCAGAAAGTGTTAAAAATCAACTCAGCACGAAGTGACTGCACTAGTTTATCTAATTTTTAATATGGTGAAAACGAAAATTAAAATACATTACCATAATAAATGGGCCATGATTGTTCGTATAAAATCAATGAATAAACTTCTGATTTTAAACTTACTTTTCTATACCTTTAAACAGTTCTTTCCTGATTTCTGGCTTAGCTTTAGATTGTAAATATTTTTTGCAATTTTAGCCGTTAAGGTTCCTTATGCAGCATTTTTATAGAACTTTCATCAGTCTTTGATTCTTCTGATCTCATCGCGTATAGGGCAGGGCGTCTTTTCTTGTGAAGTTTGAAAAATAATTAAACAAAGTTAGTAAGACAAAGAATGTTCTTCTATTTTCATGATTTTTCTGCTACTTTACTAATGATTGGGCCTAGAAGATAAAAAAAAATTGATGCTTACTAAATTAATATCTTAATGATGGTCCTTTGAAGGAACAGTGCACATAAACAGACAGCCTTGTTATCACATATTTATCTTTCAACAAATATTTTGTGGCTTAAATTATTTTCCTTTCTCATGTTTCGTTGGCAATAGACGTCCAGATAATTAAGGGGTGCGTATTAATCAATATGCAGAAATTCTATTCTTTTAATAAAAAAATCTCGTACACTCTTAGAAGAAATGATAGGCTAGGTTCCAAATGCATACCCCGATCTCAAAATACAAGCTAACATCACATTCAAAATAAGTAAGAAGATGTCGATGTAGATGTAGGGGTTGATTTCAGAGAAGGAAGAAACGAAGGAAACAGTACGTTAAAAAGTTCAAAAGGTTAAAGAAAATCAAAAGGACAAACAAAACATAAAGTAAAAATAACATCATTAATTTGCTTTGATTCGATGTAGACTTTGCAACTATATCTTTGAAAAGGCCGACATTTTACTCAAGGGTTGTACACACAAACATACACCTTTTTCTTATTTTAGAACATGCACTGTGAATATACATTTCAACTGAGTACTTCCTTCACAATGTCACCATACAAGTATCTATTTCTTTCAATCAGGAAATGTTAATGACACCATACTAACATTCCCATCGACATTTATTTCAAATGTCATGAATAATTAACAATCATTCTTCATATTAATTGAATGCCCATCTTCACATCTTACATGGCTTGCTCATATATGTTAAATTGTACGCAAACCGCAATCATCAGAAAATTCGAGTAATCGAAAAGATTTGAAACATCCAGCAAAAAATGTTGTTGTAGTAATAGATATTTTATCTTTATTGGGAGTTGAAGAGGATGACATAAGAAGAGGAGAAGGTATTTACTTCGATTTTCTACCTGATCGTCTTCGAAATTTGGCCGGTGGCAAAACGTCAGTCTGAATTGACGTTTTTTGGTCTAAAGAAATTGTATTTTATCAGATAAAGATATAGAAAAACTGTTTTTTTTGAAGATATATAAAGTATACACTACTTAAGATGTGAAGAACAACATAGCCTATGTTAGTTCACTACTATCAGAAAGGCGAATGATTCGCACCAAATGGGCGAAGATCTAGTAAACATAACTTCTCATTCGATATAAGTGGACAATATGGGAGCTTTACCATCAAAGTTCAGAAAGATTCTTGGTAAAAGAGAACGAAGAATATTAATGGTAGGATTAGACTCCGCTGGTAAAACAACAATATTATACAGATTAAAACTAGGTGACATTGTCAGTACGATTCCTACTATAGGTTTCAACGTGGAAACTGTGAAATATAAAAACGTCTCGTTTACTGTTTGGGACATAGGTGGACAAGACAAGATTCGTCCACTTTGGAGGCATTATTATCAACATACACAAGGATTGATATTCGTAATTGATTCAAGTGATCATGATCGGGTACTTGAAGCACGAGGAGAACTAATGAAGATGTTAGGAACTGAAGAATTAAGCAATGCTGCACTGTTAGTGTTTGCCAATAAACAAGATATGCCAAATGCGCTGAGTGCGACTGAATTGGTTGATAGACTTGGTTTGTACGCGATTAAAGATCGGCCTTGGTATACACAGGCTTCTTGTGCAACTTCTAGTGCTGGGCTGTATGAAGGACTTGATTGGCTAGCTAGTGAGTTGAAGAAAAGGAGATAGAAGTGATACGATAAGATTATTATTCTCTAGAATTATTAAATGCGATAATCATGTGCTTAGTCTCTAGGCAGATTCTAATTTAAAAAAAGGTTTTGCCTCCTTCTTCTTGTTGTTATCATTCCCTCTTTTAAACAATCTGAACAATAAGAAAAGTTTGAATTATAGGTTAAACCATAGCCATATGAATCCCATGGTTCATATGACTTTGATCATAACCTACTCATACATCTTGCCAACAAAAAATCGAGTTGAGCTTTGGTATTATGATGATATAAAATGGATAATAATTGTTAACTATAGAATCAGTACATAGCACGCAAAATTGATTATTGACATCAGATAATTAAATGTAACGACAGTTCGTATATTCAGTTAATCTCTACTTTTAGGTTGAAAAGGGTCTTATAAGATGAAATCGAAAGTGTTCTTCAAAGAGCTTTGACGAAGGATAACTGGTGAACGGACATTCATAGTTATCGGACATGACAATGTCCTCTATTACACACGCATGTTGTAAAAAGCACACGTAGTGGTATAACCAACGCGTAGTGGTATGTCATCTTTCATCACAATTCCATTCATGTAAGTTAAGCATCGTTAGGCAATGCCGACGGGTCGACCCATGCCATGTGAGGGAAATCGGGTAGTCAGTTCGTAGCTGACGCAACACGAGGTTAGACTTAAGCCATTGCCTCCATAAGCACGTAAGAGCTTATGCATGGCTGTTCCATTACAAGTGCAAATCGTTAACCATTAGCACGTGATCAAATGACAATCCCAAAATTTGAAAACAATGGAAAATGGGAAAAAATCCCCCTCTGGACATGCTTGTAAATACACTGAGCAGCGCAGTTTGATCGCAGCTTGTCCCAAAAGGCCCAACTCGATATTTTTTCGGCAAGATGTATGGCCGTGTATATAATAGGCTATGCTATAATAGACATCATGTAGACTGTGACAGTTCAATTAAGTCACTTTTCCTCTATATTGTTCATTTTATCACTTGCCCTTCTTTTAAAGCCAATGAACGATACATAACAACTATCATCAGTGGTACTTCTTTTATTTATAATCATTAAATCTGAATAATATTTCAGAGCATGAAGGATGAAGGATGTTGAACTACATCGTAATTTAAGCCTGTTCCATAAGTCTCGAGACAGATTTAAGATTTCTTTCTAGATCCACATATTTTCAAACAAAAGACGAGATGTTGCAATTTTTCCTCTTTTAGTTTCGGTACTTCCTTGATTTATTTTCAATTTCTTCATCCACTGGAATACAGAACTTTAACATAGCTAAAACAATATTGATCTAGCAACAAGTTGCATCTTGTTGATATATGTTTCATCAATGGGTTAAACATCTCTCTAGTCTTTTACGCTTTCTTCAGAGAACGTCTATTTAAAAAGGTGTAAAAAAGGTGTGATTCTTGGATTTTATTTTATCTCATATCATATAAAACCTCCTTAAAGTGAGGACTAGCTTCAACTTTGAGTTTGATAGTTTTATTGATGGGATTCAATACGTTGTTATCATTTGATTTCAAGAGATTGGTTGATTTCATCATTGGATCTGAAGATCGTCGTCGAATTCGATTTCTCTCGTTTTTGCGTCTTTTCTCGGAAATGCAGCAAGAACATGCTTGGGTAGTATCTTCAGTTCGTTCTTTATCGAATTCTATCGAATATTTCCCCGAAATATAAATCGGCGACGAACTTGCTCTGGTAATTGTACTGTTAAAAATTGGTGTCTCTAGAAATGTTTTGTTACAATCATTTCCTTGTGTAATAATTGTTGCTGTATGTATAACTGGAATGGTCATAGTCGCCATTACTAATTACAAACTTTTCTAGTATAGATTTTCTTCAATCGTCTTTTAACTAAAATAATTAATTTATAATTTAGTCAGCATATTCGGTTTCTATTTTTATATAAGTATTTACAGGAAAATTTATTTTTCACTTCTTTATTCAATATAAACCGTTCTTTATTTCAAATATGTCCATTGACAAATGTGTATTGAAAATAAAAATAAACTTGCACTCGTCAGCCTTTGGAACAAAAAAGTCTGGAAACTTTTTATGTGGCTAAAAAAGAGACAGTAAAGGTAATAGTTGTGTAATATCAATTGAAATATGTTGGTAATTCATGTAGTTTCAAGAAAAAAACTCTTTTTGCTCTATAGATGGTTACAAGAATAACCAAAATGCATCAATAAAGTTTACTCAAGTTTTACAGTTTCTCTAATAAACAAAATCCATTGCGAACAACGATGTACGTGTATGCAAATATAAAAAACCGACCTTTGCAGCTGGCCAGAAACAATAATAGTTTCAAAAAGGCCAAAATAATGACCTATTTTCTCTTGTGGTTCATAACAAGTTTTAATCAATCCAGATGTAGAAAAAAATACTTCTCTTGAAATATTATTATTGAAATTCAATACTTCAAGATTATTTTCACAAGAAAACCAAGTACAATTTATGCATATTTCCTGTCAATTCACCATAACTATTTCTACGCAAGCCAAAAAGTTGACTTATTGCAATAACTTTTATTTCATGCATGGCTTACTTAATGTTACACAGCCTGATTCTTTGCTATGAACTTTTCAGTTGAGGTATTTTCCATAAAGCTTTTAACGTGAAAAATCGTGCGCACACGTAGTTATGATCAAAAGAAGAAATTTCGAAACAAAATCGGAGAAAATATAAAAGAAATTGATGGAAAAATGAACAATTCTTCATTTTCATTAAATCCTATAAAATCTCTCGTTCCAATACACTTGAAGTTTTCGGAAAAAGATAGCAATAAAGATATGATCATCATTAATCTACGTGCTGAGTTTTGTAGTAAAAGACTAATTTCTCAAGGACTTATTGAATAAAGAAGTTGAAGTTTAAATCGTCTTGTAAGGCAAATTTTTTACTACAGACAATAGAGCTTAAAATCTTCAAATCTGATCATTAATAAAATGGTCGTTAAACTAGAAGGCAATCATCAAAATTCTTAAACTTACTTTTTTATACATCGTATTTAGTTAACAATTAAATTAGATTATCACCTATACAGTGTATATGCAATTTAGTTATCAATATGCATGTATTCTAAAAAATCTTTGTGTATATAAGAATAAATATCAACTAAAGCACTTTTGACAGAGGATCCGTTTCGTACATACTAATATTGGGCTATATCTTTAAATAATTGCTATAGCCATTTGGATAATACGAATATGATATAGCCATTTAAGATCATGCATGAACTTACTTTTATTCGGTATTTTATTGTTCTGAAAGTTTTTTTGCAGTATATGTTTACCCATAACTTTGCATCACACTAATTCGATTAGCGTGATGCAAAATTGGGTGGTTTTTTACATTTCCCTCTTTTCTCAGCCATTTATTGGTTTATGGTTTTCTAATTTTGCTGTGTAAGATACGATTGATATCATTCCACTAACGCAGAGTGAATTGAATTAGTAGTGTGATTTTGGCGCATCTGGAACACTTTTTTGTGGAGCCAAACTCGGCAACCTCCCCGAGGCCACTTGAAAGCCGTAACCCTTTCTGAGTATATTTGTAATTAAGCGCGAACCTTAACGTGTCCATTTATATCGATGACGTCATTAACAGACCAACAGCCCAAAAAATTAAAAGTCGTCGGATTAAGCTAAAAATTGGTACGGATACTAAAATCAATACGAAAAATTCAAAAATGACGTTCCCGAGTCGTAAAAATAAACAGACAAACAGAAGATCAACCCCTCAAAAAAAATTTATTTCACGATTGTATTCTTTTGTTTCTTAATAGATTATCTTTTTTATCAACAACCTATTGACGAGTTACTATTCAAACAAAACTGCTCTGATGTGATTTGGTAATTACCGTTTGTGCAATAAAAGTGTATCATAATTTAACCTGAATCCTCATCTGTTATTAAATGGAGTTTATTAAAACCTCCCTTTAGAAGTCTATCCAGCCGCACTTTTGTAGTTTTTAAAGAGTTGAGATATCACGACATTCTGTAATGAAACGCGTACATGTTGTATGAACTATCAAAATAAAAACGTAGCAATTGTGTACAATGTTACGATGCCGTTACATAAATATTCGTCAAAAAAGGAAACCGCCCTTCTGTAGTCTATGTCAAAAATAGTGTTCATGAGAATTCTGTTAATTTAGATATGAACCTTGCAAGAATGTATAGCGGGAATAAGAATAAGAGATATAGATTATTTTTTACGCTGAGTTGAATCCAAGACTGAATTTCTCACTGTAGTGTTCCATTTGTTGTATTGTCTTCTCAAAGGAAGTATTCATTGAGGACAATAATGTTCCTTTCACTTTAAATTTAGCTATCAAAATTTCCATCCGACATACTAACAAGTTAGTAACAGACCCAATACTATCTTTGCACCGCCAAAAGCAATTTTGATGAAAATTATTTCTTTGCACTGTCTTAAAGTGAAACGGAAAGTACTTCATGTTTCCCCAAATAATTGACAATTTTTTTTCTCGATTGGGTTATTATGATCTATTATTACCCGGTCATTTTTACAAAAAGATAGAACGGCAATATCGAGGCTTCTGATTGGTTAAAATTACGTTATTGACAGTTAGGAAATCCCTGGCAAGACCGGATGACTCTACAACGTTGTTTACGTTTCATTTTCAATATCAGAGAAAAGGTCTGTTGTTGCTGGTTGCTACCAGAATCGTTCAAACCAGTAAATAGTATAGGTGATTTACTGGAACATGTTTTTTTTATAGTGACTGAGTTGCACAACCATGTTCCAGTGTACAGTACTCAGTCAACCAAACCGATATCGCACAACCACCATGTTCCAGTCAGAGTAAGCCATCATCTCTGCAGGAGATTGATCATGTTAAATCACTAACGATATCAACAAAAAGACGAAAACATCAATTTACTGAAACAGATACCATCGGTTCTTTATTCCATGGAGAAATTTATTGAGTAACCTGTTTAATATCAATATCGTACAAAATACTGCAGAGAAAAAGTCACCTGCGAAGAAAAAAAGATTCGTTATCTTATTATGGTTTTCGATACTTTATTTTATTCATTCAAGTGTATATATATATTATTTTATTGTTTCCAAAATATTGTACGAATATTATACTACGTTGAATTCTTCACACAGTTGAGATAAAGTTATTCCATTACATATTGATCTAATCATCTCATTTTCCTAATAATTTATAATCAATTTAGTAAAACCACTCTGCTTCTTTACTGTTTACTACTTACTCTCAAAAAAAACTACAACGCGTTGGGCTGCACTTTGCACTTTCGGGCTTTATTTTCCCGTAAAGACCGGGAAAACAGTAAGTATCCCGTTAGTATCTGATAACAATGTGTCCTGAAAGTTGCAAAACCAGGAAGGTACTTTCCGTAGAAATATCTGCATTATGTCTAGGCCTATTAGTGAAGAACGCAATGCTTACTACCCATCTGTAGTAAACCTTTTGAGAGAATAGTTTTTAAATATCTATATAATTTTCTTATTTCTATTTCTATTTTTTATTTCTAATAATCTTCTTTCTGAAAACTTGTCTGGTTTTCGTCCCGGTAACCACAAATTAAATTTTATTTTTGATATACCATAATAATAGCTGTTTCGACGAAACAAAATCCTTAGAGCTCCGTGGTATTTTTTTAGATAGTTCTAAGGCCTTCGATATAGTCTGGCATGATGGACTCATCTTTAAACTCCAACAAAATGGTGTTCCGGGTAAACCTCTTTAGCTTTTTTTCAGGATTACCTATCTAATAGTAGGTAACGTGTTGTCATAAATGTCGTCATCTTCTTTTTTTACTCAGTCGAATCAGGTGTTCCTCAGGGCTCTATACTTGGAATCACCTTGAATTAAGTATTTCATCTAATGTAATTTTTTTTCTGACAACACAATGTTATTTTCAATAGTCAATGATCCCATGATCTCTGCTGAGGAATTAAATCATGAGCTCGATGTTATCTGTTCCTGGGCTAACTAGTGGAAATTGTCCTTCAATACAAACAGGCAATATAAATACTTTTTTCCACTACAAAATAAAAACCTTTGCATCCTCCACTTTTTTTAATGGTAATATTGTTTGTAAATCCAATTCTCGAAAACTCCAAACTTTTTTTTAACTAAGTTATTATCGAGAAAATAAACAAAGCTAATAAATTAGTTGGAATTTTGAAATACCTCTCAACTATATCTCAACAGACTCTCTTATAACCATTTAACCCTATATTTAGCGGGCTTTTTTATGTACGTTCGTTTAGCGGGGGGGGGG
>JAUKPT010005816.1:0-10190 GCA_032273505.1 Nanomia bijuga | reverse complement strand
TTTTTCCAGTAGATCTCATAGAGTTCTATAACTCGGCCGGGTTTTACCTTAATTGCTTCATTTTTAAGGATTTTAGAAAAAAAGTTTTAACATATCAAACATGTGATTCCAGTCCATCTCCAGTGAACTTTTCTTGAATAATGACCTCCACATAAAATCAATTTTAAGACGAATTATGAATCAGCTTTAAGATTTTCAAGTCACATGTAGCTAAGTCGTTACTTTTTCAGGAAAAATCAGTAAAACATTAGAGATGAACGTCTCAAGTGAGTTGAGTTATCGCATGAGAAGGCTTAAGTATTCCTTAATTCTCGTCAAATATAGAAGACAGCGTTTATCCTGCACTGCTGTCGAAAGAAATTATTACCGCAGTTCAAATTTAGCACTTGCAATTTCACGATAGAGATTACGGTAAAACAAAGCGTCTAGATTATTAAGATAATCGCAAAAACAATCGGAAAAACTGAAATATTGGGACAATTGTGCATAAGCATTCGCGTACAGACAAATTTGAAATACCATAATTTGGGACGAACGGAAATCAATTCAGGAATTGGTAGTGAAATGGAAAATAAGTAAACAATTTTAAATCAGATTTGTTTATTCAGTATAATTGCATAAAAGCAATAAAAATACAATAAAATGGATCACATGCTAATATCAGCATCCCGCCATTTTTAAATATAACGAACTCAATTAAGTAAAATATTAACAAGAAAAACGTAAAGCGACAAGGGGAGGAGAATTGTGTATCCCTCTCGCAAACGACTTCATTAAGATAAATTTAAAGGAAAAGAATACGGTTGAACTATCAAGTTTAGAATGCTTCTTTTAAAAATCACTTGCATACGAACTGTCACGGTTGAACTATCAAGTTTAGAATGCTTCTTTTAAAAATCACTTGCATATAACTGTCATAAACGAAACAACGCTACCTGTGCTAGAAGAGGGCGTCACCACAATCAAAGGAAAAGATTTTCCCTTCGACTGACGATAAACCGATTTTGTGTCTTATAGAAGTCATTGCACAGAGATAACAATCAAATTCAAAAAAATCTACAATTAATAATAATACAACAAAATCTATGGAAAATTTATACAAAAAACAGCATGTTTTCTGCTTGTACAGCATAATACAAAGCTTGAACAAAATAAAAACCTCTAGCACTCTCAAGTGGTAGGAGTAGTAAGTAGTAAATAAATCTCATATTTTATATTTCTATAAACATATTAGATTCAAATCTGTATAATATATACACTCCACAATTTCGAGTAGATAGTAAGTCATGTATGTAGTATTTGTTGTTATGAAATGTCAACTAACTTTTATTTCTTTAAAACACGAAAAATGTGAATCTATTTATAAGTATGAAAAAATAATAACAAAATGTTGCATATAGTTTGTGTGAAATCATTAAGAAAATTGAGAAAATATTTTATTTTTATCTTGAATCATGCAAGATAATCAAGAAAAGGTTGTTAAACTTCAGGAAATTACATAAATTCAATAAATCATTTCACATATATATTCTAACATTCAAATCAGACATAATAAAATTCACTCAACTTCTTACCGAAAAAAAATATTCTAGATTTACTTGAGACGACAAAAAAATTAAGAATCGACCTTATGAGTCGATAACGAAGACGGATAGATAAAAACACAAGACAATTCATATTATCACATTAAATCAAGACATCACTCCGTATCATCATAAACAAGATTTTTACGCTGTGGCATGACACACGATTCACAAGTGCTGGAAGAAAACCTAATTAACCCGACATTTACTTTAGTAGTCCACCAAAACCGATTTGATCTAAATAAAGGTTTCATGAATACATTTCATGATGAAGCCGATTGCACGCTATCGTAGACTCAAACCAGAATTTAACCCCTTCGATATGATATGAAAACAATATGAACAGAGAATTGATACGGTCTTAATTCATAATAGATTATAAAACTTAATTTAGTAAAGCAAGATCCTCAGTGATAATAATAAGATAACAACAGAAGAAATGTCGTTGAACCCCTAGGTCCGTTGATATTTTTAGGTTACGATAGGACGGAAACCCATGTTGTGTTTAAAAATACTCGCAATAGCAAAGATTTCAAAATACTTAGTCGTAAAATCATAAGAGTCTAGCAAAGGACAAAAGGATTGAAGCAAATTATTCTTAAAACAAATTATTATAAAAATCATCATGAAGGATTGTTATCTTAATAAGCAATATCAACTGAGACAGATAAAAGAACAACCTTTAGTGTCTAAAAGAAGACAACAAAAATTCATAAACGGATAGTTTTGGTGTGAGGATGTATGTTAAATAAGGTAGGCGTCTACGAGATGTTTTTAAAACACGACGGGTTAAGCTTCGCTGACATCGAAATATAATAAGAACTAATGGGAGGTTAGCGCCTTCGCGACACAGTTGGTAAATATCCGCTAACGGGGTTCTTTGCAAAACAGTATAATGAAATTCAACGTTCAGAAACAAATCAATGTCGCCTCAAGTTGAACTTTCACATCAAAACCCAACAATTATTTTTATTTACGGAGCGAATTTCTCTCGAACAGAAAAATCAAAAAAATTAATTGATTCGTTATCAACGGATAAAATACTAAAAAATATATTCGAATGAAGAAAATACGGATGTGATCTCGATTTATTCTGCTATAGAAGATTATTTTGTATTATGAACTCACATACGTGTTTAGAAAAACACCTGTCTGGGCGCTTCTTTTTCCATAAAAAAAAACTCAAAATAAAAAGAATGTTTTTCCACGTGGAACTGAAGGTGATTTGTCGGCATATGTGCCATAACAATAAAAAAAACGTTTAAAAAGAAAGCATAAAACAAAAATTCAACATAATTATTTCGTTTGGAATAAAAAAATAGTCGTTTTTTAAGTCAGGTTGCAGATTAAATGAAACCATATAAATATGATAAGTGATTGCCTTCCTTAATTTCTCACGCCAAAACAATCCTTAAAATAACTGAACACCAAGTAGAATACAACACAAAATTACATTCCAGGAAGCTGACACTATGTTTAAAAAATAGTTTATAATAAAGATTATTGGCAAGTGACTTCAAAATGGTAACGGTCTGTGAGAAACTAATATCATTCATAATAAGCAGCTGGTGTGCTACAAACATGAATATCTGCTTCTCGGCATTTCATCTGACAGACAACTCTTAAAACCTTTATCACATGGCGCAAATGTCATGTGAATCTTATTATAAAATTTCGACAAAATATTACGTAAAATGGTTCAGTGAATAATTGGGTTTACGAACAGATCTTATAAAATCTTTGGATGACTAGTCGCGTATCATAATACGTAGTAAGTGGTATCATGAATGACGAACACTTAATGTTATTACGATGACGTCAAAAACGCACCAAAATAGGTAAATAATAACAAACATGGTAGAGTTGACTAACTTTAAAACTTCTGTGAATTCTGATGTATGCATTCAAAACTATTAATAAAAACATCGTGGCGTCTAATGAAAATAAATAAATGATAAAAACAAACAAGATAAATTCGTAAATATTTGTCTATTCGGTAAGAAGTTACAAGGTAAAGATTACTAAATGCCGACGGTAAAATGATTTCTGAGATTGACCTGAATAATTTGTGGTGATTTCTCACTCGATTACTTTTACGTATGAATTAGCTCAATTAATTTCCAGACACTCAAAAACGGGTTGAATTGAATCTACAAAAACGTGTCTAGAAAAAAGTAAATGACTTATTATCTTTAATTTCCTCGCACTCAAAATGATTTCACACACTATAATTATAAAATATCAACACATTTCTTCAGCAATCTTTTAAAAACGACAATATAGATTAGAATATAAAAATTTTTAAAAAATTTTATTTCTTAAAAATGAATAATCCTGAATAAAATCGCATCAAAAAATCTTTTAAATTTTCGATGATGAAAACAATTAAAGAAAGTTTAAAGAACAACTTCAATCCTTTCTCTCAATATATTCACACACAAAAAACAATGAAGTTAAAAATTAGAATATTAATATAAATTTAGATATTTCACAAAAAAAGAAATGGGGGGAAATATAATATAAAACAATTTTACATAGTAGGCATAACTAATAATCTATCGGTTTTAACTTTTGGTGTATATTTAGGACAGTATTTAATTGTATGACTTTTGTCTCCATTTTCTTTACATAACGGACAAGTATAAGCACGTAATATAGGACATGTAGTATTACCTTCGGAGTCTTTTAATGTATGTGATCTGAAAAATTCTTGTGATTCACCATTGTTCCTACAGAATACACATACGGTTGCTTTTGATGTATTTTTAGCAAGACGACTGTCTTTGCTAACAAGTGAGAGACGATTTATAACATTCTTTTGTCCAGCAATTATAGATTCCAATGTCTGTGCATATGTCTGGGCAACATCACTGCCCGTTGATTTTGATCCATACGTACTTGAATTATCACTATTCGAACTCATGCTTTCTAATAACATGTCGGATTCTGACCGACAACCACCAGACGAACTATCACTGATGGCGTCTGAATCCAAACTATCCATTCGTTGACGTTGATTGAAACCAAATAACGGATCATCCATTCGTTGACGCTGGTTGAAACCAAATAACGGTGAATAATCGACTAGATCAGATTTTGAAGAATATGATTCGAGCGACGGGAATACTCCAATCGGTCTAACTAAATTAATAAGTCCTAAGTAATCGTGGAAGACAAGAAATTGACTTTCATCTACTTTCTTATCGAATGCTGCAGCAGCAGCGAACGCTTCTTTATCCATCTTGAGATCTTTCTCGTTGTTTCGAATAATCGAACTTAACATCTTTGTTGATATCTTAATAGTTACACGTACACGTGGGTAAGTAACAGATTCACAGCAACTAGCGAGTGTTCAGCTAAATTGTAGAAAAATAATACGAAATATATTTATTTAATCCAGAAAATCGTTTGTTCACGATAGTTCTATAAATTCACGTTAATATAACTGTTCAGCAGCTACTAATTCGTAATAAATTTATTCAAGTTCAATTTAACTGTCTCATGTAAAAATTTATTTTTTTAAGAGCAAGTCTAGTTCACCTCTCATGCACGCCAGTTAACTAAACTAACTCCCGCCAAATGGTTATCAGCCCTTATATACTCACACACACCACAATTACATTGGCACGATATCACTCTAAAAAGTTTCATTCATTTAAATCCTCAGGAGACCCATGTGCTGTTCTTTGTTATCTAAAGTACCGAATTATCCAATCAACGCACGCGCTTCAAAAGCATTAGCCAATCAAAACAAAGCACTGATATTAATGACGAGTTTTTAAAAAACATTCTTTGTATTGCGTATATTTATTAGTATAAAAAAACTGAATGGTTTTAAAATATAATTTTATAAACAAAAAAAAGATAATGGCAACACACTTGTGTTTTTTTTATTGTGTGTGTATTTATTTATGATAGGCGAGACATGCTAACAACGGGGTAATGATGAACTGAATAGAGAGATAAAAATATAAAAAAAAGAATTATCCGTGACAGTTATAGAAATACAATAAAAATAGAGTGTATATGATGCATTGAGAAAAAGCATTTCTTTCTCTTTACAAAAATAGAGTACTTCTTATTTTGAAATTCGATACACCCTCAGTGGAGTAATAACAAAAAAAATGCGCGTACTTTGTGTATTTATGGAGCCATTTGTATCCCCCTTGGGTGATTATAACTTCTAGTACATACTTTTTGAAAAAGTCAAAAAATCAAGGTTTCGTTTTTATCCCCAAATGAGTAATATGCCTGAATAAGAATACGGGTGGTATCATTTTTATATGAAATTGTTATTCAATTATTTTTATAGACATTAGAAAAAAATACACCAGGTCTAAAATATTCTAAAATCTGACCGAAGGAAAAAAATATGTTTCTGCTGAGACCACATGGTTCTCTTTGCCGCCATACTCATAAAAATCTTCTTTAAATTTGTTTGGGTTTGATGGCGGGTAATTTTAAAAACAAACCTAAAATATGAAAATTACGAAGAAAAATATTCTAAAACTATTTAGTTAATTAACAGCAGTTTATACGTATGGTTCCAATCCAAATTCAAGGATCCAGTTATTTTTTCTTTCTCTTTTTAAATCAGGACATGTGTTTATATATTCCTTTTTCGTGTCTTGTAGTTAGAAAGAATGTGAAAATTTAATGTTGTGAAATGCTGAACATATGATTGGCGCAGAAAGTGCGCGCAAAAATTGTGTTCGACGTGGAGGTGTTTCTTTAGTTTATCTTACGTTTCATAAAATGAATGTTACTTTCGATCTAATTACAAGACGCACTCGCAAAATTGATTTAATTATTCGCAACAGCTTTTAGCAATATAGTTGAACCAATTCGTAAATTGAACGAATTCTTAAAACTTTCAAGACCGATTTGAGCGGAATTTTTGAATTTTTATTTCTCGTGTTTTTATCGCTCTCATTTTGGATTTTTTTTCTTTTAAAAAGATCAACGTTTTAAATTATTTTGAAAAAAGGCATTTCAATGGTTTCAAGGTCCAGTCGATTTATGTTTTCGAATCTCTTCAATAATTTTTTGATTTTATGTATAATCCTATATGAAAATTTTAATACACAAGATTCCTGATAAGAACAAACAAAATTTCTGCAAAATTTCATCATCTAACCCAATAGAATTTCTCGAACACAACAGTATTCAAGAGATTTTCAGACAGCAAGATTTACCCCCTCGGTGAGAGAAGATTTGCAAAATTTGTTCGCACCCTTATCCTGACGACGGAAAGAGTGATTTCCACAACCCTAAACCCCATTTTGCAATATTTCTGCGTGAAAAAAAATCGGATTTTCACAAGATTTCCTTTCAAATGTCAAAATATGATAA
This sequence comes from Nanomia bijuga, assembly GCA_032273505.1. NCBI lineage: Eukaryota > Metazoa > Cnidaria > Hydrozoa > Siphonophorae > Agalmatidae > Nanomia > Nanomia bijuga. The sequence goes on along the minus strand of JAUKPT010005816.1, from coordinate 3,255 downwards.
ATAAGATAAAAATTAAGAATTAAAAACTAAACAACATGAGGTTGTATGGAGCAAGAAGTGTTTATGGAGTGTCTCCAGATGTATTCGAGTGTTACACCCTGAACGCAACGGGATCCGAACGGCTCATTCATTTACAAACTAATCCTAATGAGTTGTGACGGATTAGAGTTTATACTTTAGCACTTTGTAAGCGATGAAGACTTATCTGTACATCCGTGTTTAAATAGGGATTACAGACTTTTTTTTCTGCCGAAGACAGTTTAGCAGAGGCAGACGAAATGAGAAAAAGCCTTAGGCCTTCTTTGGCTGATATTAATTCGATGAATGACAAATATTTGTTGTAGAGCTTTTAGTTGATTGAATGAAGCGGATAATTTTGGTGCATATATGAGTAGTCGATTATGAGGTCTTCTGAGGTCTTCAACGAGCCCATGTAATGAATTAAGTGATAATAAGTCAAAATTCCTTTCTTCTGAAAAACTTGGAACTCTACAAAAAAATCCTTAGAGAAAACTTTATGTAATTTCAAGAGTTCGAGGGATGACTCACAGTACACAAATTTATTACACATTTCCTTTAAAATCTGTTGGAAAATTTCAGTGAAATCATAGGTTTTACTGAAATCTCGTCCTAAAAGATTTCAAAGATCAAAAAATTAACTGAATTATCTGAACAAATCCCCCTTTTTCATGTCGTAGATTTTTTGCAAAATTTTGCAACGTTTCAATGTTTCTTTTGTAAATAAAAAGTGTAAAAAAGAGACGAAATATAAACAAATAAAAAGATATGAATAATAAACAAAATGGCGAAAAGGTGTCAAAAAACGTTTAATATTTGTTTAAAATTCTCTTTTATACACGAAAATCAATATTTTCACTCAATTGTGTTACAATATCTATTTTGCAAGATAAGTGCTTCTGACGCCTCTACAATGTTGCAAAATTAAACGTAAACCTCATCTTCAAATAGAAAGATTAAACAATATCCAATTTTCACGAATGTGAAAAGATCGAAAACGAAAGCAAGGTCTGGTCAAATAAAACAACAAACTCAAGTCGGTCTCGAGTTAATGTTTTGTTTCGAAAAAGGCTGCAACTACCCGAATCATGTCTGATATTTTCGATTGCACAACTGTTAAATTGACTTATGTACTTAACCCAACGTGTTACCCATCTTTTTCGGGGAAAATAACTAATGAAATTACAGCAAATAATGGTTGCTGTACAAAATAGATCAAATGTGGCCCTAAAGAGTCATAACACGATATTTGCTTAACTTCACTAAATATTCTGTTGTTAGAAATATTGAATTTTATAAGAAATCATACAATTCCGTTGCTTTTGAAATTCCCTTCGGCAAAAATTCCCCTTTTCTCCTAATTTACAAAGATTTAGTTATTCAATTCAAATTTTAGAAATATTTCATTATCTATCAAATTGCTCAAATTTCAATTGCCTAGCCTTGGCAAAACGACAAAATTGTTTGAAATGCAACGTAAAACCCCTCAGATCGGCCATTTTTTTAATCCCCATCATTTATGTACATTTTTATGTAACAATTTTGGAAGGGGGGATTGACAGCTTCAGGTGATATATTTTGACGTAAGACGCTATAGCACTTTCAATGCGGAGTGATAGAGATCGGCTATCTTTTGATCCCCCTTTTTCTCTTTTCTTGTGTTAAGTTGCACACAAGACAAATGTTTTACCATTTGTTACCAATTGCAGGTATATAAACAAATAAGAGGGTACTTCACAAAGGCTTTATATACAGATGGGGATTAACAATAAAACAAGGATTGTGTTTACATTACAGGTTACGCATTTATCATCATTTTGAGAAGCAGGTATACACACACGCGCATGATATACAACAAAGCACTTACGCACACATGTGAATTAAATCGGGAATAAGAATGTTTATACAACAGGGATTAAAAACAAAGAGATTTGGATGCGCTCATATCATGTATTACTTTATTATTCCGAAAAATTTATATTATGCATGCGTATTATAAAATCATTGGGAGAGTGTTACTTGCGAATGACGTTAATTCTCTAATTCCCTCTTTGCCTGTGTGCAATAGAAATTTTCAATAGAAAAGGTTTTGAGTTGAAAATTTAATTTTTTGAAAAGATTTTGATAATAGTAATTTGCTTAAATCATGAATCCGCAAATTTCCTTAAATCATGAATCCGCACAAATAAGATTTGAAATCACATAAACTTAAAGATTTGATAATAAGAAATATCATCCCAACGGAAAACAATTATTTCAAAATTAAATTCACTATTATAGAAAGGAATGCACGAATTAGTTAAACAAGCATGCGTCGACAGAACATAAATTGAAATGTATTGGTTCCCCCTAGGGACCGTCTCAACAAAAAAAAGAATGGTCATAAGTTAAATTTAGATTTGAAATATATATATATGCAAAGAATAAGCGCGCACATTAAGAAAAACAATTCAAATTTATTGGTCTTGAGGGACGAATCAACTGAACAAAGGAAGGATGAGTCATGAAAAATTTAATCGAAATTTTAGAAATATTTAGTAAAAACCAAAGAGTAAAAATCAATAAACGAAAGAGAAATATTTTACAATGAAAAAATGATTAACTTAAGTTGAATTGATAACGAGTGCAAAAATATAGCTTTGGATAAAATTTTCCAATTCTAAGATGCTTAAAAAATCAATTAATTTTAGATCTCATCTAATTTCGAAAAATAAAAGTAAGATGTTCTCGAGGGTTTCATAGGTCTGAGAGAGATTTCGATGATAACTTCTCCAATAACAAAATTGGACAACTCATGGTTTATGACGAAACTTTCTTTAAAATAGTATTTTAAAAATGATTTTAAAATATCACATCTCGTGCTAATTTCTCTTCGTTAATAACCGCACTAAAGAGAGACCTTTTAAGTAGTTTAAAATGACACATCCTAAATTAGAAAATGCAAATTATATAATGTAATGAGATTGTAACCTTTTTTTGCTTACATCTTCGATCGATTTAATGTGATAAGGATGCGTTTATTGTTTGAGCTGTATTCGTGCTGAAGCTTTTGCATAGGTGTATCCGTTAATGTTTTGAGAGATAGTAAAACCAAGTTTGTTTTTAATCTAGGCAGCGGGTAGAAATCACATGGATTTCTTATCAGTGGCGGATCTGGAGAGTCTTCAGTGTCTTCATGAAGACACTCATTTTTGATAAGAGCAATTCTTTTCGGCAGTATTTTCTATCATTTAAGAC
>JAUKPT010005815.1:0-10191 GCA_032273505.1 Nanomia bijuga | reverse complement strand
TCATTAATTTTTCGTACTTTTTTCGACAAAAACATATAACAATATGTTTCAATACTAGGTAGATATACTTACTATGGATATATATAGCGTCTGAAGTAAAGTTTTGTTAGGGGGAAAGCGATGAGATGAAATCAGTTTTTGGCAAAAATAAAAATACTTAACTGAATCTATAAAAGTTAAATTTTTTTTGCTGAAACCCAACCGACTTATATTCAAGAAAAAAAAAGAAATAAGATACTTGGGAGTAATTCTTGATACAACCTTATCCTGGAAACAACATATAGATAAAGTAATCAAAACCATGAAAAAATCAACAGCCATGATGTACAAAGTAAGACCATTAGTAGAGAAATAGTACTGGGGCTACTCCCTCCCAATCATTTCCCATTTGAGAATAGATATCATTATCATAATAATGATATGTGATATTTCGATTATATGAATTTAAATTTATTTTGATACAAAAATTTAGATTCATACGGAAGAAACGAGAAACTATTTTACTTTTTTTCAAGAATATATTTTATAAATTACAAATTAAGTAGTATATCGCCACCCCCAATATATTGGAGTGTCTCATAATGTAAGTGGACCTCCTCAATAGGGTCGTGTGATAGCACTGTTTCTATTCCTAGTTCCTCGATGTTGAATGAATCTACACTTATTTCAGAGCATAAGCACTTTTCGCAAGTTCCTCCTTTATAGAAGACAACGTTTGCATTGGCCCTATGGAGGAATTCTTCGATGAGAACTTTTGCGTAGTGACAGGGAAATTCACCTTTTATTTTGAAGGGTAGTATTGTAAACGGTGAATATTCTTTCTGCAATACCAAAATGATTGTTTATACTTCTCTTCTAAGTCTATTAACTTTTTGCACGGAATGCATTCGAATTCAATACTGCATTTTTTGTCTTTACTAAGCATGTACGCTTTTCTAATGCAGTGATGGTATGCAGACGTTTGAATCATTTCCATGTCGAGTAAACACCATTGTTTGTTTAGGATCTGCCTTTTGTGATCTGTAGGCAACGCGACCAGCTCCCACTCTTCGATCCATCTATGAGTGCCGAAGTCGGTGACGAAGGTCCATATTTCCACATATCTTGTCATCTTTGATCTCTTTTTTTACTATGTGTTAAAGCTAAAAACGTCAAAACAGTGTTCCAATTATAGTAGTGTGGAAAGAAGCGATCTGCCCCACTTTTTTGAGGGTCTCAACTTGCTCCCCCCTCTTAAACGCTGCTCCACCCCCTCCCCTCTCAAACACTAGAACAATGGCCACAGAACAATGGGTTAGAACAATGGAAAAGTCGGAACCTTACTGTACAAATAATATTTTCTTAGGATAACAAAAAGGTATTACATTCTTAAGTTTTCTATAAATGACAAAATACCAGTCAAAACAGGACAAAAAAATATTTACAAAAATATAAAAATAAAAGTAATTTATAAAAGAAAGATAATTTAAATATAGGTTCGTACCCATTCTATGACCACCATCCTACAGACGGGATATGGTGATAGAACGCCTATTTGTTGCGAGCAATGCTCACAACAGCAGAAGTGACCACATGGGTACGCCAGACGTGTCCGTTCCGACAACATGCACACGAGGCACATAAGCTGCTCAGTAGTAGAAAGAGTCAATTTATAAGTATTATTTCTAATACTGAATTCTCCATAGCCCCTCCCCACCAAATCTAACGAATTTTCAACCATACACGTCATCAGTTCTTTATCTTTCATTCCATATAAAATCAAACACGTGACTTGAACCAAAAAGCGGATTTTTGGCCTGTTTTCCAACCACTTTTTTTTTTATCAAAGAATGAAAATTTACTTTTTCTATAAATTGCAAAATAAGTTGTTTTTTTATTTATTTTCTTTTTTTTTAAGATAAAATTTTTTTTCACAGTCATTTTATTTTCAAATCAGCATGACTTTTTTTGACTTTTTTTTCAACCACTTTTTTTTTTATCGAAGAATGACAATCTTTTCAATCAAACAAGTTTAAAAATTTTTTTGATTAATCATGGAAAGTTGTACCTTCTGTAACAAAACTAGTCGAGCTGTACGATGTTACTGCGGATTTTATACTTGTTTTGAATGTATAATGGATTATTGGTACCGGCAATTGGAATACGGTGGAACTTCAACTTGTCCAAAATGCTCGAAACAAGTAATTGGAACAATAAATCGCATAAAATATGTACCCGGCATAATAAAAAACAATGGGCTGTCATATTATATCGATATGAAAGACTTGGACAAAGAAATTGAAGTTTTTTTCGTTCGACATTTTTGAAAAGACAATAAAAAACAAAAAGATTAACTTTTTTTTATTTTTTTTTATTTTAAATATTATATATATATCTATATATTTACATATTAACGAAAAAAATATTTACAATAGATTTATTATAGAATTCTTTTGTTTATCACTGAAGTTTTTTAAGTCTTTTTTTGATTCAATTCCTCTTCCACCATGATAATCTGATAAATACAATCCCATTCCACTCGGTCTTGTGTGTTTCCAAGGACTCAAATGTAAACCTTTGCCATCTTTTAATGGTTCGATTTTGAATGCGGCGCTTTTCTTATTCAAAATAATTTTTGGTTTTTTAAGTCCTTTTCCTGATATCGCTCTTTCTAATAACCCTCCAGCAACTCCAGTAACAACCGCTGGTGCAATTGCTTTTACTGCTGGTAAAAACATTGATTTTGCAAGTAATGGTAGAAAACCACCATGACAATTCATGTTTGTTTTCATATCATCATGTTTAAATGGAATTGATACTCGCCCAATTGGAGATTTGTGATATTTTTTCAACTGTCTATTATTTAAAAGTAAGATACCTTTTGTGCATGTACCATCGTCTCCTTTTTTAACTCTAATATTACAACCTTTTTGTTTTTTCAACGCTTTTAGAATTCTTTTTTTTTGGTTCGGTTCAATTGATAATGTAACCTCACTCATTTTTAACAAATTTCAATGATAAAGTGACAACCAACGTATCTTCCCTAAGATTAATTGGAGATCCGTGCTCATCCAAAATCCAGCATCTAATGGAACATATCTGTCTTGTGTTCATAACTTTATATGTTATTTTTGTTAATTCTCGTTTCATTTGATAACCTGGTGGTACATCAATTCCACAATTATACAGAAATGGAACTTGAATGTCATTTACATATCCTCCCTCTGTAACATCACAACAAAATATTAGTTGTGTTACGCTTGATATGTTTACGATATTTTCAGACACAAATTTTCCTTTGCCTTCAAATTTGTCTTCTTTTTTAAATCCGAGAACGTTATTTATACTATGATCAACATCAAAATTTATCCCATAGTCATCTTTAAATATGATTTCAGTTTTACTCGTTGCTTGATCTCCAATCAAAATGAAATTTTCGTCAACATTTTTCAAATCAGGATAATGTTCTTCAAAATATTCTTTTAACTGAATGTAGATAGATGAAAGTTCATAAGCACCAGTAGGAAATTTAAAAGTTTCGTATATACCTCCAGGAGCTTTAATACGAAGTGAATTGTTTTTATTCCATGTTAAATTCGGTATTGAATTATAACATACAAATCCTTTCAATCCAATTATCCCATGAAAACCTTCTGGTATCAAAATTGGTTCTCTGAAATCCACTCTGAGATCTGATCCAGGACCTTTGAGTATGAATTCAATTGTGTTCATTTTTTTTAGATAAAACTTTCAGTGTCACTTTTTATGTTCAAACTACTACCATCTGTAAACATTTCAACAGTTCTGTCTGAATAATACATTACATACAGCTTTAAACCCTCTTCTGTTTGTTCTTTAAAATGAACATGTAATTCCGTACTAACTGATCTACTGTTTATTTTATACTCTTGTTTTGTAACATCAAAAGCAAAAATAGGATAAAGCTCTTTAAAATTTACTGGTGTTAACATATTTCCTTCATTAAAATCGTCAGGATATTGTAAATAATTTTCACGGACATGTTTTTGCATTGTATAGAACATTCCATCATTGTTCTCAATCCAATCTGCTTTAATTGGATTTGTAGGGAATTGTGTGTTATTCATTTTAACAACCATCGTTTCAACATTCGCATGATAAAAGATAGCTCGGTTAAATTTCTGATCATTTGTATTTTTCTTCTGAATGCCGATTAAGATCATTTGTGGGCGTTCAACAAAACTTTCAGTGCAAATTGTGAATTGAAAATCTCTCACGTTATGTGGGATAGGAACAAACAATCCACTCCTTCTTCTAAATGAATACAAATAACTTCTAGGATTTGTAATACCTTTAAGTGTTTTCAAAGTTTCAGATTTCGCTGGCTCCACAACAGGAATTTGTAGTACCATTTCTTTAAAGATTAATTTTCCTTCATCTGTCCCTTCACCTCTTATCAAGACATCATCATCAGATCCTCGTATTAGTTCAATTTCAACCGGATATCCTTTTAATGCAACAAAGTTTTCAAAAAATCCAAACAATACATGTAATGGTAATCTGAATTTAAACAATCCTTTTTTTGCTGGACAATCAATTATATATTTCCTTCTTATCTCAAATCCTTTGTTTTCGTTAGAAGTGTCATTTTGAGTATCAGGTACCCATAAGAATTCCAATCCATCACATTTTCCCTTTGATCGAGCAAACAAAACATAGTGTAATAGAGAGCTCACATATCCTGCTTGGTTAATATTTTCGATCAACTTTGAACCAATCGTTAATTTTACGTTATTGAATAGATGGGGTAGTGCATTGAAAATTAACGCTATTTTTGAATTTTCCGCAAAACTGGTCCCATCTGTTTTTTTTACCAGTTGCCCATGAATCTCTAGATATGAATTCTTCCAATGTAGAAGAAGATTTTCCTGTCTAATTGAAAATCGAATCGTTTTAAAAGCACTACTATCTGTTAAACCTGGACTTGTAAACCATCTATTATATTGATACGATTCAGTTTGAGGGTATGGAAAACCACCAGCTTCTTCCAGTGAATAAATTGCAGGATTATTCATAATCAAATAAATTCTGTGACAATTTTACCTTTTTTTTATTTTTTCTTACAATCTTGTTCTTTCTTTTTCTCGATTTTTTTTTAACAGCTTGAAGCGAATTTATTTGTTTGATTTCTGATGGTACAGCTTTTTCAATCTTTTTCTGTAATTCTGAAGACGCTTTTTTCGCAATCTGTTTAGCTTTGTCTTTTACTCCTTTCTCAACATTAGCTGCAATATTATGAACTAATGATGGTGGTGCACCTTTAATAATTGCCTTTTCAGCTAAATTATTAATTCCTTCAGTAACTTTTAATGTTCCAAATTTTGTAGCTTCAGTAATTCCTTTGTTTATAGCTTTTTTAACAAATGGGGTTGCTTCTTTTATCGCACCTTTGACTGTATTTTTGCCAATAACCTTTGCAGATGCTAAAGCTGTACTCAAAACATTTCTTGCGACTGACTTTGATGCAATCTTTCCGAAAAGTTTTCCAAACAATGAACCAAGCCCTTGACCGTTATGAATTCTAGTAAACCTCAACGGAGTTTGAACCGTATAAAAATGTATGATCATTGTTGATAACAAGTTATAAATGAATTGATTTTTAGTTGATCATTATTTTTAAGCATAAATCCAAGTTAATTCCTCTGGAGTTAAAAGTCCTTGTGGTAAAATCCCTCGTTTTTTAGCTGTGTTTGCTAAAGGCACTACAATGTTTCTTGCATTTTCATCTCCAGCTCTTAACTCAGCTAAATTTTGAATGAGTGATCTTAACAACTCATCATCATTTGAAGGTATTACAACAGTGTTCATAAACCTTGGTCTTCGGGTTGAAAATAAAAATCCTTCACCTTTATTTCCCAACAATTTATATTTAGCTCTCTTTTTATAGTTTTTGTTTGTATATTCTGCCCTTTCTAATAACTTTAATTCATCAACAATTTTTCTATATTTTTCAACAGCATCTTTTCCTTCATTTGATGTTAGATTTACTACCTTTGAAGGGTTTTGAGATAAAAGTATATACCAAACGTTTGGGTCGTCAATTCTTATTTTATTAACAGTTCCGTCTTCATTAAAAACAGTTAATTCATCATTTTCGACAGAATAATGTCGACCAGTTACTTGTCTTTTTCCAGAATCTAACCCAAATATTCCATCATCAAGACTTCGTTTTGGTATCTTTTCTAAAACTGAAGAGTATATGTTTTCTGTTTTTACCGGTTTTTCTTCAAATTCATCTTTTTCAAGAATCGGATTATCATCCTTGATTACTTCATCAGTATTGTTTTCATTTTTAGATAATGAGTATATCGAGTCTGTGATTGGTTTAAAAACACCGGTATATTTCTCACTTTGAGCAATTTTTCTTTTTCGTGATTCATCTTTTTGTTTACGAATTGTTTCCTCTAAACTAATTATCTTTTGAAGAAGATTCTTTTCAGCCTCAATCGATTTTATATGATGATACGATATCATTCTTCTTCCAATAATGAATCAAATGATAGTGTTTGCTGTTTTATACGATCAAACTTTGGTGACCAGTAAAAAGAAAGATTTTTTCGATATTTTCCGCAGTCACTTGACTTTGTTGTATCGATTAAAACAAAGTTATGATTACCAGAATCCCACACATTATAACAAAATCGTTTGAATTCTTCAAAAGAACAGTCTGTTGAAACGTGATCGTAATATATGTGCAACAAATTTTTATCACATTGTTTGAAGAAAATAAAAATATTTGAATTACTCCTTATCGAATGTCTTTGTAATCTAAAATAAGATTGCGTCAAGTACATGACATTTATTTTAGAATGTCTTCCCATTGTAAAAAATTTTTCAACTTTATTTTGAGATGATAACATTACATCATCAAGAACCATTACATGTTTTTTAGTTTCATCATATTCATGTGGGTCTTTTAATGTTGTATCATCTTCATTAAAGTCAACAGTAATATCACCAAAACAAGGACCATCATAATTTGATAGGAAATTATCGACTCCACCTTCTTTTTTTACTTCATTTTGGTTATCAAACAATACCTTGATCTGTTCTTTAGAGAACTGTTTGTCAAAGCATTTTTTTATAATTTGATATTCTTTTTGGAACAAAGTCTTACCATAAACAATTAAATTGTTATAATCTAAAATACCAGGAGTTAACAATAAATGATTCAAAAGAACACTTTTTCCGGATCCTGATTTTCCAATCAAAATTGCTCTGATGTTTTGAGGTAAAAGAAAATGATGTTGACAAGTTTCTTCTGTTGGTTTCCATATAAATTTATCACTGATTTCCATTGAGACTGTGATGTATATTTTCCAACGGTTCCCAACTATTAAATTTTTCTGGAAATCCGAACCACTTTACTAGAGCTTCTTCTTTACCATCAATTTTTCTTTTTCGAATTATCTTTTCAATTCGATATATTTCTTGATTTGTTTTCTTTAACTGTTCACGATAGAATGCACCTTGAATGTCTTCTCCACTCAAATCTTTGATTTTATACGTTATTGGATTGGTAGGTAAAATCTTTGTTATTTCGAATATTTCTTCTGAAAATGTACCTACAGCCTCTTTTTCAAATAAGTTTTTCTTTAATGATACTCTAACTTTTTCACCAACATTAAAATGTGATTCATCTGGTTGTATTTCTTTTGGATAAAGTGTTTTATAAACAATAGCAAGATTTTCTGGTTTCCTTGCATTTTGAGGTGACATTTTAATAGTTCTATGTTTAGCATGATTATATTCTAATGTCAATTGGGGTAGAATCGAATACCAGATAAAATTATCCGATAAAATAAAGTTTGATTGAATTTTTCTCCTAAGAGTTCGAATAAACCTTTCCGCAATTGCTGCTTTTGGTTCATTGAAAGTGTGATATTTTTCAATTCCATTTCTATGTAGTAAAGTCTTGAATTCTCCTTTAAATTCTGATCCGTCATCACAGAAAAATTTATTCGGTTTATTTTTTGAGATTATCTCTTTAAAAGCTAAAGCAGTAGATTTTGCAGTTTTATCTTTTAATGGTTTCGTCCAAGCATATCTTGAAAATATGTCCAATACAACAAGAATATATTTATAATTCTTGTTTTGTTTAGAAAATTGGTGAATGTCTAGCAGATCACCAGTCCAAATTCGATCAACACCTGGTGAAAATATCTTTCTTCTTTTAAAATGAACCCTTTTTGGTGCTAATAATTCTTTAGTCAAATCCTTTTTCCATTTTGGTGCGTTGATTCGCTTTTCTTTAGCAATTTCAAATTCATTCATTGATGATCAATGGTTGATATTCATTCTCAAATCTTTCTTGAAGATATAGTAGTATTTTTCCAAAATCAACACCTTTCGTTAGATAAAACAGTGTGAAAATACATAGTGAACCACATTCTTGTGTGTCGTCTCTCTGTACTGTAATATAAGATCTTTTTAAAGTTGTATCTTTTAATCGTGATTTTACTTCATAATCTGGTTCTCCACCAAAACTATCAAAATATACTGCATTTTTTCCTGTTTTTTGTATCAATAACCAATGGGAACCACTTTTGTAATGGTCCTGAAAATTCAAAATAATTGACTCGTTATCGTAAACCTTTTTCGGAAGTTCGTCTTTCATAAATACTCCTTTGAAATTCGGTATTTCAAGAAAATTGACAATCTTTTCAATTTGATCATTGTACAACGTGGTACTTGGCAGTTCCATCTCAAAATGAACTTATACTATTTTTTTTTAGTTAAGATTATATAAAAAAAAAGATGTCAATTGGACGTTTTGGTGGAAATGAAAGAATTGTTATTTCAAGAAGAGGGCGATCTGGTATTAGTGGAATCGTTGAGTTCGCAAAATGGCTTCCAAGATCATTGTTAAAAATCTTTCAAGAAACAGAAGAAATTGCTTGTTTTTTTATCGAAAATGAATCTGATGTAAAAAAAGATCATGGTAAAATCATTGAGTGGAAATCAAAAAATCAAAAATTCAGTTTAAAATCAGATAATCCATCATTAGAACTTGCTACGTTACCAAATGAAAGACAGGCATTATGTTTTAAAAATAATGTTTATTTATATCGTGAAACAAAATTTTTCAATTTTTTCCCTTTCAGATATGGTTTTCTTTGTATTACATTCAAAACTTCGAGTAACAACAAACAAGTCATTCTATCTAACAGGAAAATGGGCGATGAGTCAAAATTCGAAATTATAACAACCGGAGCAGAAATTGTTATTATTGGAATGAAAAATGATGAAGAAGAAAAACATATCATTCAATTTCAGTGTCATGATTGGGTAACATTATTTTTGGAATACTTTACAACAGAAACAACCCTGAATTTTGATTATTTGATTAATAACGACTCAAATCATCATGGTAGTTTCGTAATAGATAGTTATGAAGATATGACAGATGGAATTTGTGTTGGGGGTACAATCGATAAAAAAGATTTTTTTCAAGGTGAAATGGCGAGTCTAGAATTTTATCACATCCAATCAAAAAAGAAAAGAGAATTACCTACGTGTTTAAAACAAATACTTATAAAAAACCAGATGATAATATAATCAAAAAATCAGTTTGAGTTAACCATGGATAGAGAAGGTTTGAATCAAAACATGATTCAGTATTTAGAGGAAATTCCAATCGAAGAAAAAACAAGTGGTTTGGATGAAACCTTATCATGTCTTCAAGAAAATGTCAATTTTATTCGACACCATCTCGAGAAGAAACCAAAGAAATTGAGTATGAAGAATTTGGACAAAAAACTTGATTTGATTATAAACATTCTAAAAAAGAATGGTTTCAAGCACGAAGAATGAAAAAAATATACTAAATACTATTTTTATTGTAATATTTATTGTACGACCATAACTGACTATGAAAAAATTGTAAACTTTCTTGTATATAATATTATTCGATGAAAAAAATACTATTTATCAAAATGAATGTGTTATATTTGTTTGAAACCGTTTTCTGTTGAAGTATTCTATATATAAAAAAAAACATTTGATCGAGTCAAAAACTTGTATAAAATTCGTTTTCATGCTGTTTTTTTTTGAAAATAAAAAACTATTTCGTTCTGATTTCATGCTGTTTAAAGAATGAAAGTCAACATTCTTGTATGATTGTGTCATAAGAAATACAGACTTTTTAGGGGAGCGTTAGAAATCGGGCCAAAA
>JAUKPT010005814.1:0-10192 GCA_032273505.1 Nanomia bijuga | reverse complement strand
ATTATTATCTATATCTAGGTTTTAGTCTTAAAATCACCAATCAAACCACTAATTTACTTCTTTCCCTTCTATATGCATGGATACTTCTTTGTCTTGTTAGGTTGTTTTCATCTAACTTTTTTGTTCAATAAAATATATAGGGGGTGAGAAATATGGTTCCTCCTCTCACGAAGGCTTAAAAAACGAGAAACCTCTTGATTGACTAATAAATAGGCATGCACAAGGTGACAAGAAGTCAAATATTTGCCACTTTGCTTGTTTTTGAACCTTCTGTAGTATCTTAAGAGTGATTAAATATTGGTTGAAAGGGTTTAAAGAAGGATTAATAAGAATCAAGCGCACTATTTGATTAAATAAGGTAAAACAAGCGAAAGTGGTATAATGACTTAAAAAGTGATGTTTATATTTTATTTATTTTTTTTATTTATAAATGTAGATAAATTATTTACAAATGTAAAAGATGTTTATATGTATAAATTGCATTTATGGAGAACTAAAGGAGAAAAATGAAAGCAAAATCACGAGTACCCATTAGATACTAATAATCTTATTGCTATTGATTCGTTGTCATTTATCCAATCGCTGCCTTAGATTATTAGATTATTAGATTATCAGATTGTAATCAAGAGCGATTAATCGAAGAAAATGAAACCAAAATGAGCTGATCTAGTAAAATCCTACACGTTGCTAATCGGCGACACTGACTCGACATTTTGCCATGTGGTCATAATTACGACTGGCAACATTATCTTTTGTCATGTGATGTCTCCTTTCTTTTCCTTAATTTCCTTCCTCCAGACGATGACTAAAACAGTGTCACTGAAAACTGCAAAGAAGAATTCGTCATAAGGCAAACAGGGCTTTAGTTTTGTCAATGAACAGTAGGAGAATTTTGATGAATTAGCACTGGCGAATCTTTTTACGAGTGAAGCGAGGCATTTCATCGTTTCACCATTGGAAAATCAAAAATAGCACCCCGCGAATGGTCTTGATAGTAAGTCAAAGCTCAGACGAGAAAACTGGTGCTTTCAACATACTACAACGATTAATGATACAATGATTAATCTAAGGTAGGAACTTAAACCAAAATGAACTGATTCGTCAAAATCGTACATTTTAGTACTAGTATCACTGACTTCACAAATTGTCAGCCCCTAATCAAAACTACGAATAGAAACCTTCTTTTTTGTCATGCAATGTCTCTTTCCCCCTTTCCTTCCTGTAGCAGATGATGACTAATGCGTTCGAGGTCACTGAAAGCCACAAGGGTGATATAATTCGTCATTGCTAGGATTGATTAATAAGCCGAACGAACTACAAACAATTGCTTCATTAGAATATAATCATAAGTTATCGAACGTAATGAAAGTGAAATGAGCTGAATCGTCAAACTCAACGGTAAATATTGGGGGGGGGAAGCAAAATTTGAAAATAGGGAAGAAATAAGCGATTTCTTTTTATATTGTTTCAGGGAAGAAAAGGGAAGAACAGGGAAAGAATAAGAAAAATAGAAAAATGGTTTAGGCAAGTTTAGGGCAAAATATATGGGTGGTCAAAATAATTACACGACTGACGACCTTTTTTTTAATACAATGACTCCTTTCTTTTCTCTTGCTGATTCCAAAATCATACAATAGTACTAAATAGTACTATAACTATTGCCACCGACTCGATCTCTAGTCAAATCTGTAACTTCCTTTAACGCTATGTCAGGCCATTCTTTTCTCTGATTTCCTTCCTTCAGACGATGACGATTACAAAAGCGATAAGAAAACTATTCGTCATAGGGCAACTACAAACTACAAACAGAGTTTAAACACAAACACAGTCACAAAGAATAACTAGAAAACTCATTGAATCATTGACATACAAAGACGCATATTTACAAGCCAGGAGTTTGGCATAATTGGAACTTGAGCAATATCTTAAACACCGTTATATATCATATAGGATGTATAGTATGATAATATGATATGAATTATAGTTCATCATAAAAATCAATAGAAAATGCAAATAAATAAGAATCAGTCAGATCGGTCGACTTAGGCGCAAGATTAAACATATATTAATCATACATTCCATTCAATTGTCAAGGGATTTATTAGTCATCATATAAAGATCACAATGGGCATCATTCAATGTCCGTCAGTTGATATCCCCCAGTGTCGCAACAGCACGGCGTCATAACATTAGACATATATCATCAAAAAAACGAGATTTAAAACAATTCTTTTGACTGATGATAAGAATGGGATGGATACAAGTGTGGCCATTTTACTCAAGAGTAAAAGGAATTGGTCTATCAAAACTAGAAATTTGAGTCTTCAACGTGGCGTAGGGGAGGGAGATCCCATGTCCACTCTTTAAGAAAACGCAAAACATTGAAATAAATAAATAGAAGGACGAATAAAGAAGAAAAAGAAAATTAATGGGAAAACTCAATTATCAATGTTTAAAGAATAATGGGAAAGAAAAAAGGTAGTGAGAAAATGCTCAATTTGTCTTAGATCTTAGTACAACTGAACAACGGAACAACAAAATATGACAACGGGATGGCAAGACTTTCTAAATCGACCTTTCGCTTACCTAATGATAAAAGAAAATACCATACTTCAAACACTATAAGCACAGTTATAAGCCAACAAGCTTTGAAGAATCTTACGTAAAACTAAATGATGAAAGCATTTTTACGACAAAATGATGTGAAAATTACTTCGTCAATACTTCTTTGATTTATCAAAATATCAAATTTGGATACTTGGAATTAAACAACTCAGATTCTTGTTGATATAATTTCCAGCCAACCAAATATCAAAACAAGACAAAGTTATTTAAGACAAAGTCTAATTCAATTTTTCCAGTATTAAAGCGCGACTAAAACAACCGAGGGACAATGAATATATTAAAACAAAAACCAGTCAACGAGGAAATTAGTTAACCACTAGCCATTAAGGTCATCGCATACAAAGAGAAAATGGCTGATAGAAAATGTATAGACATAACAGGGAATAATTAATGAAATAATCAGCAGCCAATTAGCAAAACACAGCCATTCAGATATAAAAGAGATTCCCGACTAACACAAATGATATGAACTATCAATAGACTGACAGTTATGATATAAGATTCGCAAATTTAGACCCCGACTAATAACAATACATATTTTTCAGTCCATACCAATGGAGTAAACGTGTTTTCATATGCAAATAAGGTTTTCCGATTTAGGCTGGAAAATCAATAAGCTAGCTTTCTACTATTCCATAACAATAAGCATGCTGTTTCTAGCCCAATCCCCGATCTTTAATATACTCCTAAACCGGTTTAATGGAAAACACGAAAACTGCATGAAAACAATTCATAAACTTCCTGATTTCCATTCCCTCGATATTCATATTAGATGTGAACGGCCTCCTTCTTCCTGGGGAGTAGTGTACACACCTACTAGGTTTTGTATGATCGTTGCTTAGAGATCATCTTTGTCTATCGATTGGTTGAATATTTCATCATGAAGAATCTAATTGGTTCATTTCAAAATGTCACAATTTGATCTTTTCTTAAAAATCAAAAATGATGATATCATTTTTAAATGAACCAATCGGATTCTTGATGATGCAATATCCAACCAATAAGTAGTCTAAATTAGACAAAGTTTTGAGATGATCCTTTTGCTCATAAGCTATACAGCTTTGCTAAGTGACAGCTTAATCAAAACACGTGAAACATCTTATGTTTGAATTATGAGTTGATATTTTCTTATTTGGGGTGGTATGATATAAGGCAAGAGTAGATTTTCACAAGTTGTTGGCATATCCACGTGATTTCAAACGTCAAGTTAAAAGAGATTATCGAGTGACAGTTTAACCATATTTAGCAGATATGAAGAAAAACGTTACAAACCAGCTTTTGGACTCTACATGGGCTTTTATACTGGCCTCGAAATTTCACGACAGTTCGTTTACGCAAAAATGTGAATTTCATTTAGATCGTTTACTCCAAATTTAGAGGCCTGTTATAAAGAACACGTTGGAGTTTCAGTTATATACCTAACCTTTTAAAGGGTCTCGACTAAGAATCTATTTAAGTCTAAAAGACTCTTAAATCCAGAAATTTCTTTATCAATCAAAGCCATTTCCAGAAAAATATAGATACATCACAAAAAATGTTTTTTTTCGAAAACCATCTCATCGTTGCAAATATATTGCAAAGAAGGAGTGACGGTCAGAAAAGGGATGTTTGGCATCTTTATCATTTTCTAATAGTCTACATGCAGAGTTGACCTGCCATGGAAACCTGCAAAGCTAAGAATTCGCAAGCTTGGCATAGATCTGACCCCTTCAGGAAAGGTTCTCAGACATTTGTGTAGAAACCATCGAACTTTTAAACAAACTTTCTGCAGGTTTTCAAGTATAGCAATAAGCAAAATGCACATAAATAGCAATCTTTTGATTTTCTCTTCAAAATAAATCTTAACTTTTTAAATAAATTCATGTTCAAATATGATTTGTCGAAAAGATGCAGCAGGAAATCTGTCTGCTAAACTCTCTTAAGTATGATTATAACTGCAAAATGCTCTATTTTTGACTAAATTGGAGTTTTGTAAAGAAAAATAAATCAGAAGAGTCGAGCCAGTGCATTTCGGTCAAAACTTGCCAACGTTAAATATTTTGGCCAACAGGAATAAGCAAAATTAGAAAAAAAGTGAAGAAATATAGAGATTTCTATTGTTTCACACCCTAAAACAGGGAAGAAATTAAGCAAAATAACGAAATAGTGGGGGAAAGAAATAAGAACTTTTGGCCAAAATATTTACCATTGAAAATTGCTTGAAATACTATTGAGCGATCTAACTAGTTCTAAAAAGCGAATCGAAGATAAAATATCTGATAAATTTAATGGGTACCGTAAATGAACACAGACGTAAACAAGTTTGAAGAGATGCTCAAGTGTAAACCTTCGAAATATGCATTAAAAGTAATGTTCTCCAAATTCAAAATAAAAACAAAATATCTGATCCTGAGATAATTTCTAGAATTCCTATAGGCAATTTCAAACAGGGATGTTTGAAAGTCTAAGACATTTGCTCTCGTAGATACAAACTTTCGTTCAACATTTTGAGTTTCGCATTAGAGTGGGAAATTAAAATCTGTACACGCGAGTGATAAAGTAACAAAGAAAAACTTTTTATTAAGTTGCAAAACTGAAAAGATCATATGAAAAAGAAAAGAGATAAATCGTTTACAATATTCTCTGGAGAAATCATCATTGGAATGTGAAGTCTGACCAGAACGAGGAAAACGCTTATTTTGAACAGGAATTGAAATCCGACACGAACGAGAACAACTTTTTAAAACTATGAAATGAACAACCCTCGTATGGTAACAAGTGTTCCCGTCGCCCACCACATTTATGGTTTCTAGTTCTTTTACATGTAGTTGCTAAAAACAAATGCGATATTAAATATCTCTCTGCATAAAGAGCGTTCGCCAGCTGTTACAATAGGATTTTGCAACATCGTTCTCAAAGAAATCAAGCAATAGAAGCGTTAAAAAAAACGTACCTCGCCATAACAAAAATAGTGTTTTAGATGCATATCCTTTAAGATGCTATATCTCTAATCAAAGAAAATAACGGAAGATGATTTTTAATTTTTTATAATTAATACGCGCTGTTTTCTTGGAATTTTGAATAATAGAACAAAAGATTTTCATAAGCACTTTAGACAACAATGCATATTGGAAGCGTATAAAAAAAGGCAGATGGTACTTCCAGACACGACAGGTAGAATAGTGTCTAAATGACTAATTTAGCCGATTGATTGGCTATACATTACATCATCAAGATTTTGATTAGTCCATGTAAAAGCGTTTTTAACATTTTCGATTTTAACAAAACATCATATTGACATTTTGAATTGAACTAAAAAGCTTCCTTCCTAATGCTGTTATTCCTAACCAATCAAAGGGTTAAAATAACCGATATTTGGCGATGGTTCCTAAATAAAATAGATCTTACCTTGACATGCCTTTGAGACGTTTTCGCCGTTCAGAACGTATATCGGCAGCTGTCGGTCCCCTACGAAATTTCGTCGTAAATTGTGACGTCGTAAATTGTGCCGGCGAATGTATATCCCCGCAAGGACTTCCCGCGGGGCTCCTGCGACCTCTTCCTTTAAGATCGCGAGATAAAAGCGACATGTATTTCTGTAAATTCGATAAAGACGGTGAGCTCCGGACACGTTTTAACGAGCTTGTCGTATTGCATTGATAACGGCGGATCGTCTCTTTATCAAATAAAACATTATTTTCATCGACTAAATCGCCACTATTTGCTTCCTCCGAAAACATTGTGTTAAAATTCTTTATAAATGCATTTAAATAAATCTATCTATCTCTGTAACCTCCGTTAATAAAAACAAATCAAAATGAGAAACTATTTCAAACAAAAGAACCGGCGTACTATAGATCCTCTTTTTAAATAATATCAACCACCAAATAACTCTGTTTTTATTTGGACTTTTTCTCCTTGTTAATATATTCCTTTTAACAAGCAATAGCTTCCCTCTATTTTCTATTCTGGAATATGTATAAACATTGAGTATAGTTAACTATAAACATCCATCCATTTCCATATTTCTATTTTTCATGCTTAACAACAGCAGAATTGACCATCTATCTTTTTTATTTTTATATATATTAATGCTTAAAACATATACTTAATGCCATCAAAGACCGATAGTGTACTTAAACACTCTTAAGAAACTTACTTAACTTATAACAAGTTAAATAACTCTTTTTAAACACGCACTTTCAGTATTGACTATTAAGAACAACCAACGTACTATCTCTCGTAACAATAATAAAACACACACTCAACATTTCACACATGCGTTTTTTATTAGCATGTTAATAACATAATCTCTTAATCATAACATCATGATTAAGATCTTTCACAATTTATTCACAAAATTAAACCCTCTACTTTCACTTACATCTAAGCATCAATTTCTTCTTTGAATGTATGTGTATAATATTATTAATTCTATCATCATAAGTAATAAATGTAATCATTTCTTTTCATGTGTTTTTGTCGTATTCAGTTCAGTTTACTACATAATACATAACACACTAATTTTGAATTATAAAAACATTAAGAGTAATATATAACTGTTCATAATCTGAATTCGTACTTCGTTTATTGCGACAATAGAAAGCTCGTAACAGACACACATGCTTTAGAAATTAGTTTGTTTATCTATAACGAAACACTTCGTCGCTGTGCTTTAATAAATATGCACTCAATAGTCTTGTTAATATTTTATCCGTTACTCTCTACGACAGAGTGCATTTCTTTGTCGTTATTGTGAATTTATATAGTGTAATATTTTTCTTTGGATCAAATGTGATTTAAATATATTTTCAAAAGAAATAAAAAAAATGTGTTAAGAAAATTAAATATTTTGGATAAATAAAAGAAATTGTACAAAAGAAAACTTGAAAAGATGTTTCTGTTTGTTGTTTTTTATTTTACTTCTTGTATTTATTGCAATGTCAAAGTTCCACCTGGTGTGTAACGGGGGAAAAGGAAATGTGAAATCATATATTTAGATGAATTTCATCTAGCTAAACCTTAGTTTTCGGATATTTGTAAGTATTAAATTTTTCTGGGTTAAGTGGATTGATTAGGTCAGTTTTTAAGGAAATTAAAATTCAATATCACTCTTCTACTGCGGAATGGTCACGTCTCCGCAGAGTAAATTATGAGTGATCTGTTTTTCTAAATCACGACATTGAAAATGAGGTCATAAAAGCAACCTGGTTCCAAGTACATAATCTATTCATGAATAGCTTCCCTAAATTGTCCAATAACTGAATTTAATCAAGACTGCAACAAGTAAAACGCATATAAGAATTACGTGCATTTACTAAACATTTTTTGATTTTATGAATGAATTTTGATATTAAATGCAGCCTGGACCACCAGGGCCATTTCTGAAGTTCGCGGAAAAAGAAAGCGCTGGTTTACGAGATTGGTTGGACAAATTATGGTTTAAAACCAACAAATTTTTATGCCGACACTCAAAATTATCATTGTAAGAATAAATGACGATACAATTTTTTTTATTTGTTTTATACATTTACATGACATTCCCGATAGAGGCAGTATATTTTTAGTAGCTCTACTAAACGGGGATGGATCAACTTTTACGACACATGCAACATTTAAAATTTAACGGAATCCATTGCCGAATTTAACACACCACAAGGGACCACTTGTGGGGCGGACATTATTTCAGCGATTTATTAGATTAAATTACAGGTATCCAGGAGGGATCGAACACGAGTAGCTCCATTGCGAAACCTGAAACCTAACCACTGAGCCAATGCGCAGACAACTGGAAATATTTCTTTCCTATCCAATTGATAATTCAAAATTTTGAAAACGATTCCGAAAAACCAAAATGATCATATCGTAATCAAAAATGTTATTTATATTTTGTACATCATTTTGCGAAATAGGAAAAACTTACAATTTAATTCGCTTTTAGACTATTTTCCTAATGTTTCCGGCCATTTTAAATATATAAATTTATTTTATCATTTTTTGATGTTTAGGTGATTAGATTTGAAAGTTAGATGTTTAATTGTTTTAATGAAGATAAATCAATTCAGGGATGCGATTAAATCTGAATATGAAATGAAATGTTAAAACATTAATGACAGATTATCCGATTATATGTTTTGTAGTAATAACCTTTTCTACTTGATTACTCAAAAAACATTATTATTTATTGTCAAGTATTTCGCAAACATTACAAATTACTCGCCCGAAGCAATATTTTCAATTACAAATTAGTCTTTTTTACTTTTTGAAAAATTATTTGATAACGTTTTATAATTACATATTTAAGCACGGGTTTGAGAATTTATTGGAACGATGCGAATGCGATGTTCCAAACTTGTTAACACCAGTGTCATAATTCTTCCTTACTCCAGAAATAATGTCCAAGTTGGTCCAAGCTAGTCCAAGCTGCATTTAATATTAGATTAAAATTTGACAAGGCGTGTTTAACATTTCCAAACAACTGTGATTAAACTGTAAATTTATTTTCTTGTTAGTAGCATCAATTAACTTAAATTCCGTAATTATTTTTGCAAGGCCATGTGTACTTGATTGAATTATCTTTTTTAAAACAACCATCCCTTGTATTTTGAGGGATAATCCTTTTTAATGTTGCCAGCAGTTTAACCATTTATGAATTTCACTGGAGAAATGATGGCGCTGGAGAAAAACGAGGTTGATATAGGTACATTTCTTTTCAATTCAATCTTTCCAGAAAATAATAAAAAGCGTGCTCTTTTGGAGATTCACCATGGCGATATGTCATTAATGTCGCAGCTATATCCGCCATGTTGGTGATCGTTATAAAAGAATCGTGATTTGCAGGCTTAAAATTGCACGCTTTTTAAAAACGTCGACGTTTTTAAAAAGCGTGCAATTTTAAGCGTACAGGATATAGACTGACTTTTATTGTGCGAAGGTCTGAGTCAGACAGAATAATTTTTTCAATTGAGAAAATAAGGTCAACTATTAATGTCACTAATGTCAAAAATTATGGATGTAATGTTTTTGAGCGCGTGCCAACATAACTACACATTATTGTAGTGAGCAGATTCAACATGGCTTCTTGGTCATTTTCGCATAATTAACATATCTCTGATGTGACCTTCTTTTCTTTTTTAGCAGCTTATATCCTTGGGATCGAAAAGCAAAATAATGAATAAACAGCCAACTGTAGTTCAATCTAGTGCTTCATCAGGTACCTTCATCAGGTAACTCACTACCTTTCAATCTCGTACCCAGTGCAATTTTTACCTTTTTGCACTTAAGGTAAAAATCGCACTGGGTACGAGATTGACTACCTTTTTTTTACCTCACATGACATGGGTTGAAAAGACTGACTTACAGTTTTAAATACACGCTTTTTCTTTTATAAGAACATACCCTATAAGAATATCCAAGATGAAATTTGGGAAAAAGTTAAGAATATGCTAAGAATATTTTCCTTAAGAATAATATTTATCTTGAAGTTTTATGCCAAGCTTAGCATATTCACACCGTTAGAAGGAAAGAAATGATAAAACAAAGCAGACTATTAAATGCACAGATTACTATCCCATGTGAATACGTTATA
>JAUKPT010005813.1:0-10193 GCA_032273505.1 Nanomia bijuga | reverse complement strand
ATTCGACTAAAATTGCATGAAAAAGTATATTATTATTTATTTTTAGAAGCCATAAGTAAAATCATACACAAGTCATACTAAGTCATAGCATTAAATCGCCGGTCCTCATTAGTCATTCGCTTGTTTTTTATAGTTATAAGTTCCTTTTCAGTTGAGTATAAGAGTTATTTATCTTTTTTCAGTATTATCTTTCGTGAATAAAAATAGTGTTATTACTTAGTCAGGTATAGTAACGGTCAACTTAATATCTTTTATTTCTTTTCAAATAGTTGTTAAATTCTACTTTGATTCAAAATGTTCATAGATTTGTTTATCTTTAGGGGTATCAAGGAAGAAGAGGAAGAACTGGGCCAAGAGGAGAAAATGGCAAAAGAGTAGGTACATATTAGCCTTTTTCTTGATGCAGGTGTATGTAATGTATTTTCTATATTTTATCAATGTTTCATGTCTAAGAATATTTTGATATTGTGCAGGCCTGTCAGTAAGAAATGTGTGTGTGTGATCGATTACATGATAGCACATAGAGCTTGCGCGATAGAGTTTGTTTTCCAATTGTATGAACTTATTATGTTAAATATTTCAATGGTTATACCAGTGTATACTACTGCTAGTAGTGGAAGAAATGCGAGATTTTTATTAACTCAAGTATTTTTTACATCATCATCAAATATTTCTTTGCTTAACTAGAAAAATATTACTAGTTCGAAAATACTTTGTAACTCATATTTTGTAAAAAAAAAAGAAAAGTATTTTACATGAGTAGTCAACCCATTGTTTTTATGCCAGAACTGTTTATCTGAAGTTTTACATGCCCAAATTATTTAGGGTCAAAAAGGTGCACCTGGTCATGCTGGACGTCAAGGACCTCCTGGAAATAGGGTAAGGTATTTATTTTATTCCTAGAACTTTTTTACAAATTTGTAGTTACCATATTGCATTTGTCACTGTTGTGAAAACGAAAAAAAAAATAGTTGACAAAATGTATATATTTATATATCAAATAAACTAAAGGAAACAAATTCATACCATTCTTCATCAGTTAAGAGTTCAGCTAAATTTTAATGCTCTGTTGGTTAGGAATTTAATCATCTTCAAAACAATAGATTTGTTTTAAGTAGCGAAGGTCAAGAGTTGTTGGAGTAACTCGCTATGAGGAATTTTACTGCGAGGAACTTCAACAACACTATTACTGCCTGAGGACTCAGTTGTGATAGCGTTTTCTTCTTCTCTCGGTTGATTCGTTCCATTACCTCTCAGACAGGGTACTAAATCTGATAAAGACACAGTAGATTCATAACCATCACTGCAATGCAGCGCCCCTTGGGGGAAGAGAAATTCAGAATCTTTGCTGTTTTTTCAAAAAGAAATTCAGCACATCTGAAAAAAAAGAATCATCAAATGATAAAAAAAGATGAAAATAAAATAAAAAAAATTAGGAAGAAAAATGGTCATTTTGAAGAAAAACAAGGAAGAAATTGGAACTTGTGTATATTGGGGGATAAAAGAAAATCAAAATTTGGCCAAAATAAACAACATTGTTGCAACAAATTGATAATGGTTGTGTATAAGTTTTTCATGAAATAGATTTATTAGGCCTCAAATAGTTACTATAGTTAGCTTAAACATGTAGAATTTCTAGAATCATACTATAGTGGCCACTTTGTATTCAAAGAAAGACATCTTTAATGATCTTCATTTTTTTTAGGGTTTTCCTGGTATGAATGGTTTACCTGGTCGACCTGGGAGAAAAGGAAATGTTGTAAGTATTTTCTATAAGTTTAATTTCCCACAGGGGAGGGAAGGGGGGATCCAGGTTACTATCTGTATCCTATGTTTCCTGAATTTTTAGGATTTTAAAAAAGATACTCCAAAAAAAGTAGCCAGCAAATCCCTTTAAGTGAAATATAAATGAAAAACAATAGTAGCATGGAAATATGTTGAAAATACAAGTTATTCTGGTAAACCAAGAATTCCTGTTCTTTTGAAAGTTTTTCCCAGTTTTAAGAAATTTTCTTGTTTTTTTTTTATTTATCCTAACAATTACTTTATTCAAGTTTGGATACAATTCCTCTATATATCTTTGTAAACCATGAATCCAAAAAGTTTCAGTGTATTGCCATGGAGACTGAGCTCTTGTAAAAATCTTGTGATATGGGTAGGGACTTGGTGACCTTGTTTGAACTATTTCTGATATTAATTGATTTCAATGAAACCATTAATAATAGCACCAACAAACCCCTGAACTGCTCTAAATGGCTTAAAATATACCAAGAAGTAAAAGATTTTCCAGTGCATTGCCCTGGACGCTATGTTCTTGGGAAGATTTTGGGAATCTTGGGTAGGGAATTGGTGAACCCTTATGAGAAGCCTAAATAAACCTCAAAACTGCTCCAAATAGCTCCAAATAACTCCAAACAACTCCAAATAACTCTTAAAATTCTAAGGTTTCCAGGGGCTTTGCTTTTATTCACAGACTGTTTTTTATTATGGAGCTCTTGCATCTCTGAACTACCACCCTGGATCCTACACCCCCCTCTGAATTTAGAAATTAAATCAAGTTGGACATTGTGACTGGAAATGTTTTTTATGGCATAAAAGTTGTAAAAACAGTGTTAAATGTTGCAATGCTTTGATTGATTGTTTCGTGAAATATTTTTATTGTTTTTTTATTAATAAATCAAATATTTGCTTTCAGGGTCCATTAGGCTCCCCTGGACCAGCTGGTGAACGTGGCCCAGAAGGCGAGAAGGTATCTGGAATTATATATTTTCATTATTAGAGAGTTTCTGGTTTCCCATGCCACCCTTTATTTTTCAATCAAGCTGGTTGTTTTTGGAAATAAATGTTGTGACCATAAAAAAATGTTGGGAGGCGTTAAAAAGGTTTTGTGTGTGGTTACTTATTACCATGTATGTTTAATGCAAGATCTTTAACAAATATTGCAGGTACTTGACGAATTTAAAGAATAGATTTTTTTTCAGTCAAGAAATAAAATAATTATTTTTCACCACTATACTTTGAAAGATTTATGACCGGTTAAAAACTTTAAACACCATGATTAAATTCAGCCTTATTGTGTACTTCTGTACTGTATTTATTTGTTATCATTATTTTGCTTGCCAAGTTGTGCCTGGCAGATAATAGTTTTGATGACAGTTTTTGATCACTTCCCTGAACTAATTTAATAGTTTGCATGCAAGGAATAGTTTTTAATTGTTATTTCAATTCAAAGATAAAACTATTTGGTGCGAAATCAATTCTTCTTTATTCATTTGTCTTTCAACAGGGAGATGTTGGTGATACTGGACACATTGGGCTTCCTGGAGAAAAGGGTGCTACTGGTGAACATGGTATACAAGGAAGTCCTGGACCCAGAGGACCTTCGGTATGATCATTTATACAACTCTTAGAATTTTTATGCAATAATGAGGTTTTGTTCTTGTGAAAACCCTATTGCGCGATGCAGTGATCATTTGGGTTTTTTATGAAAATATATTTTACATTCAATTGAAAATGATTGACAGAAACTTTGAAATGATACATTTATGCGCATAATTGGGCCAAACTTGAGTTTTATGAAAGTAAAACATAGAAACATATTTTAACCTATAGAATCATTTAGTGAGGTCCTGTAGTGCGTAATCCAATATTTTGGATTTTGTTCTTTTGGATTGTTAAATTTTTGGAAGGATTTTGGAACATGTCCTTTTGTATTTTCTCATATTTATTGTTTGTCATAAATGTTTAAAATTTAATATGAATTCTTTGTATTTTAGGGTCCATCTGGGAAACCAGGACCTGTTGGTCCCCGTGGTCCAGTGGTAAGGTTAATAATGCAACTATATTTGATTATCACTTGTTTTTTAGAATTACTACTTACTTGTTCATTAATTGTACAAGATGCTTCCTGCAGAATTTTTTTAATCATTTTTATAGTTCTTAAGGGGCTTCCATTTTTTACGAGCGGTGGTATGTGAGGATTTTTTTTTTCAATTTTGTGGGGGGTATCAACTATTTTTATGAATTTATTATTTCACTTGCATTGTTAGTATTCAGCAAAATATTTTTTTTTTTTTTGGGGGGGGGTAAATAATATTTTGAAAATCAATTGCTTTTTATTGGATCTGCTGGGTTTTTTTACATATCACTCTCACAACTGTTTTTTCCTTTTGAGGAGATAAAAGAATGCTGAAATTAAAATTTTGATGGCGTATATTGCTTTTTCCATCTTAACTTCAATTTTGATTTAGGGCCCAATTGGCCAAAATGGTCCACCTGGTCCTGCTGGTTTACCTGGACAACGGGTATGTTTCTATTTTTCCACATAACTATTTTTATATATTATTACAATTGCAACAATGTGCTTATAGGGTTGTTTTATTTAACCTCTATTAAAAATGTTTGTTATTATTTCTAGGGTTCTATTGGTGTAACTGGGAATCCTGGATTGCCTGGTTCAAAGGGTGACCGTGGTTTAGCTGGCCCTGATGGATTGAGAGGTACTGATGGATCTCCAGTAAGTATTCTTTATTATAATTTATAAAAGTTATGAAATACATTTGCTTTTCTTGCCTTCACTTTATTCTATTTGTTTTCATTTCAAATAATCGAGTATTGATATATTCATTTTTAATTATAGGGATTCCCTGGTCCTGAAGGTCCACAAGGAGAAAAAGGTGAAAGAGTAAGTATCATTTGCTCAATGCTGTATAAAATCAGATGTAATTATCGTCCTGTTCAAACATTTCTAGCATCTGAACTAAAAGAGATATTTCCAACATAAACTTTAAACTTTATTGTGTCTGCTTACAGGGAATTCTTGGACCACCTGGTGTTATTGGTTATCCTGGGCCCAAAGGGAAAAAGGTAATATAATTGTATATTGAAATTTGAAAAAGTAAGAAGGTATTATCTAGATGTGTGAATCTGGTTTACTACACTTAATGATAGTTGATAGTGATTATTTCTATGTTAATAGTGACTGGAAATTAATTCTTCATATTGTATTTCAGGGTGAGAAAGGACCAATTGGACCTCAAGGTGCAAAAGGTGAACATGTAGGTTATTGATTTGATTTTAGATTTACACAAGTAAAGTAAAAAAATATGGTTATTACGTTGAAATGTATACGAAAATATCAGAAATTTTATTTTCCCTCTAATTGAAAGTTTCCTTAAAGCATTATTTTTAAGGTATCTAGCTTGATGATATTGTTTCTTAACTACTGTTTTCACTCCAACGAGTTTTACCTTGTACATAAACTAAAATTATCTAATATATTTCAAAACAACAGTTTCCTTTTCACTTACTTGCGGTAAAGAGTTCATCAAATTAATCTAGTGTCGCCATGGTAATAAGGCTCGTTAAAAGAAAACATGAGGTTATCGATCCCACTTGCATGAAATTTGGTCGCAATGTCTCCTTTTTGGATACGGGTCCTATAAGATCGTCCTCATAATTATTTAATTGATTAGTTATTTTGCATCTTTTCTCAAAATGACTCAAAGGATTCTTCTGAATTTTCGAATGAAGTTAGACACTTATTAAGGCTCAAAAGTGACAGTCAGATTTCTAAACAAAAGATTTGTTTCGAACGAAATGGTTGAAAATAGCTGAAAAAAGAGGTTTTTCAGTATTTTCTCAAAAACAACTAAGAATTTCTTAGCTCTTTGGAATAAAGTTGGAGGGTGATGAGGGAAACATTATGTGTGCATAGTGTCCACCCCCAAGCTGCTGGGGTTGAGACCTTATTTCGAATTGGCCTAAGAGGTGGGGTTTAATGCTGTTCAAAGAATCAGGTGGAGGTTGAGTGCGAAGGTGGGGGTAAAATTTTCTAGGTTGGGGTAGAAGTGTCTCCCTCAAATTTATAGTGATGCAAAGAGTACTTATCTATCTCAAACAAAACACCTTCTTAAATTCAAATGTAGTTGTCATTTTTTATGTTTCATTGTATTGCAGTGTATTGGTTTCATTTTTGTAAACAATCTTCATGGATGAAAGAAATGAATTGACGTCTTGATAATGTTAGATAAGGTGCTGGGCTCGGTGCTGGGGGTTGACTCCGTACAAATCAGGTGGGGGCTTACTTTTCTAGGTTGTGACCCCCTAAGACGCTATGGTGTATTGGTCGCTTTTTTACGAAAATTCTGGTTCTGGAGATATTTTGAGAAAGGCTCTCGGACAATCAGATTGCACCATTTTCCAAATCTAAAGATCTCATGAACCCATTGGGTATACAGTGTGTCTAGCGAACCTTGAAAACCTTAAAAACCTTGAAAACAGACATGGTGAAAACACCTTAAATTTTTGACAAAATGAGCCTTGAAAACCTTGAAAATGGGCTCAAAAATTAACTAGAAACCCTGGTATATGAGTCGATATTTGGGAAGGTGGTAGACCTTAATGAGAAGAAGTCGTGAACATACTTCATGATTTCACATGTCTGTTCAAACATGCCTGAACATGCTGTTTTATTTTCCCTGTATGACGTCATAACTTGGATTTCAAATTGTAAATAATCAAAAACTGGTTAGGATAACCAGTTTTCTTTTTATTCATAAATAACTGTGCTATGCAATTCTACTCATGATGTTCATTTTTTTTGCTTTAAACATAAATTCGTCCATATACTTGTCTTGAAAATTGATATTCACCCTATGCGAGTAAACCAATAGAAATGTATTTAATCAACCCTCCGAAATATAGTTTTAAAAGGTCTCGAAGAAAAAAGTATGAAAAAATAGAATAATAGATAATTATAAAATGATGCATGCCCGCATCAATTAGAAAAAATCAAAACCAATAAACTCTAGTATTTTTTAAATGACCTAACCCTTATCTTACTTAATTCACTTAAATTTGATATAATTAATCCATATAATTTGATTAATCTTCTAGTATGACATTTCCTTATTCTTTATCTTTTTAAGTTTGTAACATGAAATAAATATATATATATATGTGGTGATTTTTATTTTAGGGAAGCAATGGTCATGCAGGTGAAAAGGGAGCCAAGGGATTCAAAGGAAAAAGGGTACTTTTAATTTTCTGTTCATAAATCGTATCATTTTGTTAATGTAGACGACTAGGTTGCCTTGCTATATGAAGCTAAATGTATTGAGGTAATACAAATTTATTTACTTTGCATGAAATCAATACTTCAACTGAATCGTTTCCAATTGATCTCTAGGGTGTTATTGGACCAAATGGACCCCCTGGATCTCAAGGAAGAGAAGGACCAAAGGGTAGACCTGGTTCTCCTGGTATGCAAGGCGCCCCTGGGTTACCAGGAGTCAAGGTTTGTACTTGGTGTTGATACTTGTTTTAAATGAGTAGAAGATGCCTCATTTGGACAATAAGTGTTTTTGGCAAGCCCCTGGTTTAGGTTATTTTCACTTAGTAAATGCGCTGCAGGCTGTGGGATTAGAATATCAACATAACAAACGTGTTTTTAATCCACTTGAATGAAATATAATTAAATGACAATGGTTATCTTTTCAAGCTATTTTATTCATATGATTACTATTTTTACATATTTTCACTCCTTTTTCATGTTTAATTTTGCCACATTCAAAAAATATTTTTTGTCATAGTTTTCATGAGTGATGTAATATTATATCTTAGTTAGATAATGTGGTAAGAATTTGTTGAAAAATGGACAAATTTATCAAATACTTGACCTTTGACCTTTGTGGTTCATCTTAATCGTGAAAACTGACTGTCAATGTTCTTGTTGTTTTAGGGTGATCCTGGCAGACAAGGAATACCTGGATATCCAGGCCCTCCTGGAATTAAGGTTAGTACTGTCTTTGATTGGTTTTAAAGGCCAAATTGTAAATTGATATAAGTTTTAGATCTTGTGTTATGCAAATTAATGTTTGATTGATATTTATTTACATTGTTTTTAATCTATTTTACATAATCGAAATTTATTTCTAATCCGAATGAGTCTTATGTACCAGAGATTCAAACGTTTAAACTTCATCTCTCAGTGTGTGAAGAATCTTTTTAAAATCTTTTTTTTATTCATTTATTTTTTTCAATGCTTGTATTTACAAACATAAGAAAAGAAATTCCTACTTTTAGCAAATCTAAATAGATTAACATTTCAATCGAATTCTATATCTTGGCGAAAGATGATAACATGATAACACTTGCAAGGAGAAGAGAGCTCAAAATCATACCATATATTTAAACAAAAAACAACAACAATGTTTTATGTTCGTGTTTTTGTAGGGTGATAATGGTTTAAATGGAATAGCTGGTGATGCTGGAGAGCCTGGAGAAAAGGTATGATATGGTGAGAAAGTTTGATATACTTTTGAAACCATGGAACATTTTTAACATGCTAGTTTTTGTATGATTGGAATCAATTTCAAATAATCCGTTTTTGCACTGATTAATCCAATAAAGACTACATTTATAATCTAACAAAACACTGCTGTTAAAATGTCGACAAATCGGAAATTGCTTTTTGCTAGCTTATTGAATAATGGTAATATTTTCGGAATATATAGTTTTCCTCAAAACATTATTTTAGTCGTCGTGATTTTTTTTCCACTATTGAAATATAAGCAAGTAAAGTTGGTTATTGTACCTAAGAGTGCTTGACATGATAAATGATTTAATGTTCGGTCAGCATAGATTCTTTATTGTTGACAATTTATGGAAAAAAATTTATGCTACTGAGTTGTGCACCATCAAATTTGTTAACTACTAATTTTACAGACCCAATTGTTTTGTTTCAGTGACGAGTCATTGCATAATTACATGTTCTATTAGTATTAATTACTTATTTGTTCGACTTTATTTTTTAGGGAGGAACTGGTCTTCCTGGACCACCAGGACCTATTGGACCTTGGGTTAGTATCAATTTAATTTAATTTTTATATTATAAATTGAATTAAAGGGAAAGAGTCTTCAAGGTAAACTTAATCTTTTTTCCTAAATAGTAACACTAATCAAATCAAATTAAGTTGAATTGTCGTTATAATTTGTTTTGTTATTTTCTTTTCAGGGCAAAGAAGGTAAGAAAGGTAAAGCTGGAAAACCTGGAACTTCTGGTGCCAAGGTATGTTTATTTATTTATTTCAATAAAAGTTGGAACAATGCACTTTCGTTATCAAAATATTAATACGTACACAAATTATTCATACAAGGAAATACTTTATAAACTCATCATCAGTCAGAAGGGCTTCAGTGGCGGATCTGGCCAAATTTCTTATTTTCCAAGCTGTGGGAATTTAAAAAATTAAAGCACTGAAAACACATGGGAACAAAAACATTACGATCTTTAGACCTTTTCCAAGTTAAATTCACCATATTGCTCATGAGGGCAATTATGATATGATGAACGCATTTTATAGGCGGATAAATAGGGAAAATAGTTTTCATAAAAATCAATCAGATGCATTTTATTGAATAAGATTACAATTATTAAAGACATTATATCTAATGACAAAGCGTCTAGTGATTTAAAAAGATTATTTACAAAGTAATTAAATATTCTTAACATATTGTTTAACTTCTTAAAATAGACAAAAACCACGCATAAAAAGCCGTTCAAAACATATATGATTTTCTTCCTTAATTCGATGATAAAATTCTACAATAAAAAACACATCTTTTCAACATAAAACAGGTCTATTTGTTTTGTTTTCTAACCATAAATGATTAATTATTCACTTAATATATTTTTTTATTATCCAATTATCTATTCAAAACTTATTTTAAGTTAACAACAAAGAGCTTAATGATTTCCGGTGTCGTAAACACTTAAGAAAGGAATTAATACTATATTTACTATGCATTGCATATAAAAAAAACATGATTTTGCTCCCACGACAAAATGGCGAATTTAACTCGGAAAAGGTCTATTCAGGGTAACCATGGTAATTTTTCTTGATATAATTGTTGTAGTTTGTATCGTGAAATTATCACTCTGTCAACAAAATTCTCAACTCCCTCAAAATGTTATAAAATGATGTTGATTTACTATGGTATATATTTTTGCGGAATAATTTTTTTATTACCCCCATGCGGGAAATACCTGATTTATATCGATCACTACAGTCATAGTTGGTAGATTATCTAGTTTAGAATCGCTATTCAAATAAAATAATACTGTATTATAAGCTGCGTCATATGTTGAGATGAACTTTTGTCCACTAAAAATACCACGTGACTTAAAATTT
>JAUKPT010005812.1:0-10193 GCA_032273505.1 Nanomia bijuga | reverse complement strand
TTCAGTCCAGTCCAGTCCTTTTGGCCCAAATTAAGCCCTAAAATATTTGGTGAATATCATGACTTTTCTTTACTCAATTTGTCTTATATTGCACATACTGATTGCATAAATAGTATTCAACCACTAGAGGATGTTGTTTGTTATTATCACAATTTTCTGCCCAAATATTGCCCCAAATTGAGGCCCATAATAATTGAGTCACTGATTATCTATATTAATTTGTTCTTTTCTTCAATATTGTACAACTTATTGTACTCAGTAGTGAGTCCAATATTTTTCAGTTGCACATAATGTTTATCATAATTTGAATTATTAGACTTTTTATGATACTTAAATCAATCAAATCCGACCAACACCAACCAAATCTGACCAACACCAAACAGTCAGGAAAGGTCAAGAAAAGTCTGGAAAGGTCTATAGGTCCAGAAATATTTTGAGGTAGGTCGGAAAGGTCGGGAAAAGTCTGTCTCATTAGTGAGGGGGACCTGTTTATGGATGCTACTATACATTGGACACCAACCCCCACGTTACTTTCAAGATCTTAACGCCAAGCTTCGTTCCAACCCCCACCAGAATTTTCAGATTCAGGCAATCCCCACCTGAAATTAATACAAACTTTTGAATACAGCTCAACCAAATTTCAGTGTAAGGTGTTTAGGGGTATAAAGGGTCAAACAAACACCATTCCTGAATATAAAAAATCTAGCGAAAGTGTGTGTGGGAAAAGATCAGTGTTAAATTAATTTATCATAGGTTAAGTGTCAACCCCCTCCTAAAGAAATTACCCCTATCTATGGTCAACCCCCAACTGCTTTTTCGCTCAGACCCAACCCCAACCTTCTTCCATTAAGGCCACAGACTGTAATTTTGATGATCCAAACATCCTCAGACCACCATCGCATCCTGTTCAGAATTTTTAAAAAATTAATTTGATGCAGTAAAAGCTGCACATCTTCTAAAAGTTTCTTCTGTATAAGCCAAGTGGTATACTCCAGCTTTTGGACCACCCATGACGCTGATTAGAAAAATTAAGAGATTTTGATAAACATAGGCGAGTTGCTGAGTGGAAACGTGGCACATAATGGGAGATTATAGGTCCATTCTCTAGGTATCTCATTTGAAAACCTTCATCAGTTCTTTAGTATTTTAATGTTGATACTTATACTTAAGATTAACAAACATATTGGCTTAAATAACGCATGTCATGTCATGTTTACAATAGGCTTATTGTTTTTTAAGCTAAGAAGCAAAAGCGGAAATGACTCATATATTAAGTTGTTATGCATTCTGATATCCAAGGGGTGAAATCAGAAAATATAGGTAGTTACATCAAGGAAAATTAATGTTCTGCTGCACCACCTTAATATAAGTATACAAACCTGACAGTAAGGAGAAGTGAGAGTAAAGAAAATAAGATGAGAATTTACCAAAACTACAAACATACTATAGAATCTCCTAAAGTTAACTGGGCTCTTAAAGTTAACGGTAAACAAACACAAGTCTGTAACTTACCAACTGTGACTTGCTTGAACTCACTGAGGATGATAACTAAACTAAAGTAATAGCGTACTGTTCACGTGACGTCAGAAATTCTATTTTAGCAATGCATCACGGGAATGGTCGAGCAGTAGGAATATGTTTTTCATACATTTGTATATAAAAAGTGTACAAACTTCTGTGTTATAGTGTTATAATACATAATAAACGAAAAAAAATGAAATCTAAATAAACAAAATACATTGATAATAAATCAACTGATAAATTATTCAATTAATAATGACGTTAATAATTTATCAGGGTATATGTTATAAATGTGTCCTTTTTTGTATCTTTTACAGAGATATTTATTCTGTTACAAGCATTTTTGCTTTTGTTTTTTTTTATCTTTTACTCTGTTCTTCTTAAGTTGCGTCCCGGGGAGGGAGGTTATATATATCAACATTTAGGGGCCAGGGGTTCATTTATATATCTTCTTTGTCGTGGAATCAAATCTATAGCTGTGGAATGCTGTATAAAATACTAAAAATATAACAGTAGTTTACGCTCTTATTAAATATTCACCGGGGGAATTTAGGTAAATTTAGGTGAAATGTAATATTTCAGCAGGGGAATTTCCTCTTCCCTGGGTCTTATTTGAATCATTGGTAAGGGCATATGCTGCTGAAGGATGTTTTCAGTTAGGGTATACATTTTTATATGGACATTAATTTCTCTTTCCTCAGGCTATATTTATTCAAACAAGAAAGATTACGTTAGTTAAAAGATTTTATAGATTGTTTTTACAAAATCATTCTAAAAATAGCTTTCAGGCTTGTTAGTTTGTTTTCCGGAAACCTGGAAAACCTGGAAATTAGGTATTAATTTGTCAGGGAAAAAGTCAGGGAAATGAGGAAAATGCGAAAAAGTCTGGGAAAAGGTCAGGGAAAATATTTTGCCACGGTCAATATTCTTTTCTGTATCAATATGAATCAATATGTTCTTCTCTAGATTATATTTTTCATTTGTGATAATTTTGTTTTGAAATATTCATATT
Organism: Nanomia bijuga; assembly: GCA_032273505.1. NCBI lineage: Eukaryota > Metazoa > Cnidaria > Hydrozoa > Siphonophorae > Agalmatidae > Nanomia > Nanomia bijuga. Next base: position 7,660 of record JAUKPT010005812.1, on the reverse strand, counting down.
TGTCTAAGGTTTGTGTTTGATATATGAGCATCATAGACTTGGCCGAATCACTTATTTTCCTGAAATTTTAGCCATGAAATTAGTTAATAAAATTCTGTCTGAAACTTGCAGTGATGGGATTATATCATATCATGTTCACACAGGGTTAAAATTTTAAATTGATGAAAAAAAAATTTTTGGAATTGTTTTGAAAATAACTAAACAATGAAAAAAAAATTAAAAAACTGAGACACCTTTTTGGAGTTCAAAGACTTGGAAACACAACTGCACAAAAAGAAAAAAAATGTAATTGTAGTTTCGTAGATGAAACTCAAAATGTATGTCATTTTTCCGGAAACTTAAGATTTTAGCGGAAATGAAAAAGATTTATCCATCTAGTCTATAGATAAATAACTTACCTTTAATTGCTATAATTTCACTTAAAAAACCCTAAATTAGTTGCTGTGGTAACATCAGATTTATCAACACATGTTTTTTTCATTTACTGCTACCTTAATATAAAAAAAAATTGTAATTGAAACTATATTTGATATGAAAATTTTAGAGTGATAATTTAGAGTGATAATCATTTTTTGTGTTTCTTATGTGACATGTAAATTAGTTTTCATTATGGTTTTCATTAAGGCCAAGCTAAGTTGATCTTGAGATTTGCGTCACAAGGAAGAAAACTCCAATGCGCAGTGCTTTTATCAGCAGTTTTTCTACCAATGTGCTCGCTGTTTTATTTAAAATTACTTAATGCTAAATGTACAATGTACCTTCTACGTTTAATATGCCAATTTAGAATAATTTTGTAATACAGTGATTTGAAAAATGGAACTATAAGTATAGTGAAAATTGTTGCATATGTCATAACTCTGCATCATGTGATAAAATCAGTCGACGCAGATATATTTGTCTTAAAACTGCTTGATGCACAGGGAAAAAATCGATGCGCATGTGTGATGCAAATCTCAAGATCAACTTAATATGCACGATATCAAGTGTGATCAAAATCCCTACAGATTGTTTGGTTTTGTGGAACTAAAACACAGAGGCAAGTTAAACGTTTGTCGTATTGAATATAAGTTTTGAAGATGATTAAACTTTTTGTTGGGAATGCATTTTAACTGAATGTTGCTGATCAGTGCTTATGAGGATGATTCACAATAACCATTTTAATGCTACTTTTTTTGTACGGGCAGCTTTCTAGAAAAAGTGGGGAAGAAAATAGCTCCTGGTGGAAATTTTTTTTAGGGCATATTTTTAGGGCATATTTTAGGCCATTTTTAGGGCATAAGTTTTTTAAAATGGCCCGAAAATGACAGATTTTTCAAAAGTGGATGGAGTGGGGGAAAAAAACAACGTCTTCACGGAAATAAATAGACATAGTGATATCATATGATATGATAAGCATGGTATAGACGCTGATGTAAGCAAAAACTTTCAACAGTAAAAACAAAGAGAATCTATTAGTATTGGTATCTATTAGTATCTATTAGTTACTATAAGTTTCTAGGCTCCTAGGTACTAGGTAACCTAACATTGCAGATTTTTTGCGTGAGTTTATTTACATTTCTACCACAATTCTATTTATTCAGTAATGATAGGTGATTAGCAACTTGCTAAGTACAAGAAAAATATTTGAAACAAAATTGAGCTATTTCGGCAAATTATTTTCAATAAAGACTTATTTTGGAATCTATTTGAAAAATAAAACAATTCATTATCTATTATAGGTTTGTTACGTATCAATAAATGTCTGGATTTTGAAAAATGTCTGGCAAGCCAGTAGGCAACCCAAAAATATTGGGGGGGGGGGGGCATGAAGAAGACGAACGAAGTGAGTAAAACAAGTGTAGTGTGCATAGCAGGCAAAGCATTTCAGAAGCTGGGGTTTTTCGGGGCGGAGCCCCTTAACATTTTTGAAGTCTGGCCTTTAAATGGCTTAAGATTTATCATCCTGACACTAATTTTGTCAATCTCCTTGTTTTCATTTATGAAAATTAGTACACCCAAAGATACAGAAAGATTCTTCATTAATGAAAAAAACTTCTTTTCCTTCAATATTCATTCAATCAAAAAAAAATTAGCATTTCCTACCTAAGATTTACACAATTTTAACACAGGCAATTGAATTGGATAAAAACAAACAAAAGGGAATTGATGAAATAGATGAGAAAATATACACTTTAATATTGGAAGTCTCTATGATAACGTAAAAATAAAATACGACACAAAAAATAAAGAACAAATTAAAGTACCAAATGTTTCGACTCTTCTTCTGTTGTTCAAAGGGAGCAGTTGTTTATGTATTAGCGGCGCTCATTTTGATAAGAGAAATGTATAGAATTATTAAAGTGATTCAAAGTAGTGATAGTTTGATAATGTTTGAGTGTGGGGCATTTAGGGGCAAGAATCTATCCTTTGAGGGGGCATTGCCCCCATTGCCCGCCCATACCTACGTGCTTGATGTCTGGATAAGTCTGGATTGTCTGAATTTTGTCTGGATTTTTTACTGTTTTGGAATTGGTGTCTGGATTTTGTCTGGATTTAGAGATCCCATCTTGATCACATTTTTCATGTGATTTTTACTGATTTAGATGTTTGTAAACATTTTAAAATGTATCTAAAAAATTATTTTTTTTAAATTATATTGTTGTTCATATTTGTCACCTTTCTGGTGACAATTCTTATTTTGACCAAACAATTAGAAAAACTCTGGGTATACCAAACTATAATCAAATTGTCCCCAGAATGTTTAACGGAATGATCAAGCACAAACATTCTCATTGCAGCAACTTCAAAAAAATTCTCCTTCATGGTGGAAAATTGAAGAGTTCTTAAGTTATTTAAGAATTTTCTCCAAGGTGGAAAATTGGAGAGCTCTTGAGGTATTTGCGAGTTAATATTTAAATATTTCTCCAGCCATGGTGAATAATTGAAGAGTTCTTAAGCTATTTAAGAGTTTTTCTCCAACCAAGGTGGGACAAATAAGTGTTAAAAATTTATAGGTTTGTATGTTTTGAAAGTTCTACCATCATAGTTTGACAATTAAAGAGTTTAAGATGCATTTAAGAAGAGTCATTGTGTAGGTTTTTTTAACCTTGTTTAGGTATAAGCCATTATTGAAACATCTACGGTTCTTTTTTATGCACATTTTGTACATCATAGAAAAATCAGTGAACATTTTTGACAACCATCTAGTTTTCTGTTTCACTTTGATATTTCACTAGAAGCCAGGAGAAATGATACAATTTATTTAGTGGAGAGGATAATGATATTTTTTATCATAAAAAGTTAGGAAATGCCAGGATGTGAAAAAAATAAAATGAGTATCAACCCTGTGCAAGTCAATAATATTTAACTTCCTTCTACTGCTACCCATGAATATTTTAGGTTATACAATTAAAAGGTAATTTTCCCCTAAGAAGTTAGGAGAAGGGCATATCTATCAATTTGCCCACAGTTGCACCCTCCTTGCTTGTCTGTATTAGTTAAATTAAGAAAGGAGATAATTTTTTTTTATCTTTTCTTACAACCTCGACAACCTTACAAGTTGTAGGTTAATTTGTCTATTCAATTTACTCTTTAGATAGAAAGAGATAATAAATTTATTATCTTCAGCTTACCATGGTAATACCCTGGTCGTCTCCTCCTGGCATAACGTAACCTTAATTTAAAAGCAACATCATGGTTCCAGAAGTCTCTGCTTCATTTCAAGCTGTCGAAGATTGGCTTCGAAGTCTAGGACTATTACATTATGCTCAAAGTTTTTATGATAATGGATATGAAGATCTTGAAACATGTAAATTAATGAAAGAAGAAGACTTGAATGTCATTGATATAAAAACTGAGCAAGATAGACAAGATATTCTGAATGGAATTTACACTTTAAAACAAAATCTTTATTTTGAGTTGGAACCAGAGAATAGTGAAAATATTGCTGAAAGGACTAAAATTGATCCACTTGTATTAAAAACAAAATTAAAAGAATGTCTTGGCCATGAAAAGATTCAGTTAACAGAACCCCCATATTACAATAAAGTAAGTATCATTATATATTCAGATAATGTTCATTAATCAATATTAATCCATATCATTTATGGGAAGGGAAGGAAATTTCATGGTCAGTATATGCTCTGGTGAGAGTGGAGGATGAGTAAGTACAAAAGTTTCTATTTAAGTATACAGGAGTGAGTATGTTATTAAAACTTTTTCTCAAAAACTGCTCAAAATATGTTTTGCATGGTGTTAGAAAAGTAACAGCCAGATTTTCCAAAAAAAAATGTTTTGGACATAAATGCCTGTTAAGATCATAAATAGAGGTCCTCCCCTCCCCCTAGCCCCCACCTTGTCATTTCTCATTCTTTCTTGTCATTTCTCGTAAAAATCTTGTCAAATCTCGTCATTTCTCGTCAAATCTCGTCATTTCTTGTCAGATCTTGTCATTTCTCGTCATTTCTCGTCAGTCCTTGTCAAATCTCGTCAGTTATTGTCAAATCTTGTCATTTCTCGTCAAATCTCGTCAAATGATGAGGAAAGAAGAGAAATGATATAATGTCTAGTAGTCCCACTAAACGCATACCAAACATATGTCCTCAAAAATTCTGGTTGTCGAGATATTTTGAAAAAAGGTTCATCGACCAATCAGATTATACCATAGTCAATATTTTGCAAGATGATAGACCTCTATGAGAGATTTAAGAACTGTAAAAAGAACAAAATATATGCTGACTTTCAGGGTAAATTTCATCTCAAATAGTCATCTGGTTGACACATCAAGCAATAGGCTCTTGGCCAATCAGATTGCACCATTTTTAAAATTTGATTATCTAATGAACCGCTTGGGTTTTTGAGTTTGGTTCATTGAATTGACTTGATATTGCATATTATTTATGTAACAATCTGGTTCCATGGAATCTCGATTTTAAAAGATTTTTAAGAATTTTTGCCTTGGTAACTTTTTTTTAAAAGTCCTGATATCTCTGTCTTCACTTCAGGTATTTGTCTTACAAAGAGCAGATATGGAGAGGGTCTCAAATTTTTCTTGAGTATAGGTGTTTTCGAGCCCTTGCAGTCAATGACATGGGCAGATATTTAGATAAATTATGGCCTAACCAATTGAAATCTAAATCTTAATTGTTTTTTATTATATTGATTAATTAGGATGGAACTCCTGGTGATCTGTATCCTCTTGCAATTAAGTATGCAGCTGATTTGTCAACATGTTTTGATGATGTACTCTCTGCCCTTGAACAACTCCGAAAACGCCAGCTTTCAAATCGAACTTACGATGACATGGTTACGGTAATATGATTAATTTAATCTGTTTTGCATGAAGTAGAGTTACTATAGATTTTGTTAATATTTACTTTTTGACTGTAATTTAGCTATGTTATTGGTTTTAACAATTATTTATTTTGGCAGGATTCATGTATGCATATCTCATGGTTAATGGTACTCTTTGGCAATGTAAAGTAAATATATTTTTTTACAGGAATCTCCATCAAATATTGCAAGAGATCAAGAAAGTAGAAGAAGTCTAAGGAATGTATGTAAATTGTCTATGTATTCTCAGTATCATATTATCCAAACCTTATTCCTTCCAAGTATTGCTTCTTTGGACAGGTCTGATTTTGGTTAGAAATGGCCCAAACTGGCATTCTGGCATTTTGAGCAGATTTGAGTTTGAAACAGTCTAAAAATGTTCAGAAGGACTCAAAAACAGTCAGATAATTTGTTAGAAACAGAGGGGGTCATAAGGTAACTATAACACAACATGTGCTGCAGTTACCAGTGGTGGTCTAGTATATTTTTTGCGATTTACAGTTAACTTTTAGGTGATAACTAGACTATAGAATGAAAGTTGTTTGGTCTAATGAATTGTTAACAGTTATCTTTCAAACCTTAAGAAATAATGGTAAAGTTAAATAACAAAATATTTTCCATCTATATACCTGCTTAATCAATCTAAATCTAAATAGCAAAAATAAATCATCTGTGTTAGAAATGACAGTACTATGATATCCCATGACTAAAATAATGTTTTTCAGACAAATATATTTTTTATATATTCAGTGTATATAAATTTGTGAATGGGTTAGACCATAATGGATTGAGATGGGGTTCAGAGCAACAAACAGAACCAGACAAGACTATATGGGACCAAATATAGAACATAAGATGCTAACTGTTGGCTAATTACTCCTTTGTACTTAATTGTGTGTGGGGGGGTCATTTTCCATTTTTTGATTTTTTCACCCCCTTATAATGACATTTTATAAAAATAAGATAGTGATAACCACCCCCTATTTTATTAACAACCCCCCCATTTTAAGTTTTTTTGGCCCCAGAACACAAAAATTTTAGTTGAAATTTTAATCAAAACGCAACTTTTTCTTTTTACAATGAACCAACTCTTATATACAGGGTTAAAAACATAAGTTAGTACTTAAGCAGCGGCGGATCTGGGGTGTCTTCAGTGTCTTCATGAAGACACTCGTTTTTGATAAGAACAAATATTTATGGCAGTTTTTTTATAACTTAAGACTAAGGTGGCCCTATAAATTGTTAAACTGGGTTCAAAATAAAGGCAAACACTCTGGAAAATAGGTGCTTTCATGCTTTTCCATGCGTATCATCAAGTGCTTTAATTTTCAAAATTTCCCACTGCTTGGGGTAAATATCAATTTTGAAGACACTCAGAAATTGATCCAGATCCGCCACTGAACACTGTCAGTCAAAATCTTAATTCTTGTTGATAGATACATACACTTATCTCTGAGAACATGCTTAAGATCTCCCCGCTTGGAGAATTGTTATCTGGTGGTTTTTCCAAATAAAAGAGAAAGTTTTATTCGTACTGATCGTATTATATCTTTAGTTTAATGACAGACTTATATATATATAAACAATCGAATTCTTGATTTCTTTTTAATAAGCATTCGAAGAAGAAAGGTCTGTTTAATCAACGAGCCGTTTAGCGAAGTTGATTGGTTACTGATTAGGATTGACGTCATACGGATAGAAAATAACTGTAACAAGTCACATGAAAGAGAACATGTTTCTCTTTCAACCTAGCGGGCGCGAATGAATTTCTTCTATAACATTCGGTGAAAATTTCGATGGTATCTTGTGATTAAAGAACGTTTGTTTGTTTTTGATGCTGTTGAAAAATGAAGAATAATTATTATCTTGAACGAGTCTTTGATGGGTTCGCTAATTGTTTTTTCGTGAATTAGTTGGTTGGATTTAATTAGTCTTTATATTAAATCGTTATTTGCAGATAGTTCGAAAAGTAATTGGTTTATGAACTTCATTACAGTTGAAACTTTACATGTCTACTAAGAATATGCTAAGAATTTTACAGGATGAATTCTTATAAAAAGAAAAGCGTGTATGTGCTAAATGTTTTATCATAACCTTTCATATGAGCTTTAGAACCTTGGTACTAATCATTTGAAAAGTTGGTTCCAAACTATAAGCAGGAACTAGTAAGGGGGCTAGACATAATTCGAAAACTATTGCATTACCGTTAAACCGACTAAACAAGTTATGTGTCGGTATTCAAACATGATGTTGAACATATTTTCTTATTACACCAGTGGCGGATCTGGCCCAATTTCTGAGTGTCTTCAAAAGTGATATTTACCTCAAGCTGTGGGAAATTTTGTAAATT
>JAUKPT010005811.1:0-10193 GCA_032273505.1 Nanomia bijuga | reverse complement strand
CACACACACACACACACACACACACACACACACACACACACACACACACACACACACACACACACACACACACATTGTATATGCCTATAAATGGTGCTAAACACTGTAGTTTTCAACCATGACGTTTAGTCAGCCATGACGTAAAGTCAGCCATACGTAAAGTCAGCCATAACAGACATAAAATCAGACACTAAACAATCAATGGATTATTAAATCTGATTTTCCTGATATTTTGAAGAGCGTGTGGCATAATTGAACTGATCTAATTGCATTGAGTCATTGGATAGTCTTTTGGTGATATTTTGAAACATGAATAATATTTTCTCCATCTAAACATTCTGTTCTTTTACAGTTTGGTTGGTTGTAAATTATATCATCAAGAATCCGATTAGTTATCAAAGAATATTTTCATCATTTTAAGTTTTAACAAAATATCAAATGATAACACTTACAAACAAACGGCCCAGTTACCTATAATTTTTATATAAAACCTTTATGAGAAGGCCCCTTGATAGTTATCTAAATCCACTTTTGTCTATGCAAAAAAATAATACAAAATCATACTTAATTTAGTTGTTCTGGAACTATAATAACATCCAGATCAATTTTTACGCTTCACAGCTGATGATAACAACAATTATTCTAACAGGCCACTATAGAGACCTGCTTCTTTTTATGTCCACAGTGTCAAATCTAATCAAATTAAAATCCAGCTTTTTCCCTTTTGACCCCCAATGTTTTCCCTTGAACACATGCTTATTTTATTTGTACAAAGCTAATAACATGAATACATTTTCCCGAAAAAAAAAGAGAAAACCCAAACCTTCTACTGAAAGGTAAACAAAAACAAACACTTTTCGTTTACAACAAAACAAGAAAAATGAAACAAAATATTAGCTAATTTTAGAAAAGGGAAATGTTCTTATCAATTACTCGTTAAAAATTCTGTGTAAAATTCCTAAAAATCCGACGAAAAAAATTGTTCGTTATGACGCCAATGGGCCTTTTTTAAGGTTTAGTTAAACAAAGAATGAGTCCTTTCTTTTGACAGAGTCACATAGCGAGAAAGAGAAAAGGAAAATTTTAATCATATAATTTGAAAAAAGAAAAGTGGAAATAAGAGACAGTTATTATTTATTTAAAAGACAGTTTGAGGTTTTCCCTGTCAATTTAATAAAATTATGAAATCGTCGATAATGATTAATACTAATAGTACTAACTAGCACTCTTTTTCAGTATAATGTAAAAGATACATCCTACCTCCAGTCATCCGGAAAAATCCATCCGGGAGTTGATCCGGCTTCAACAAAAGGTCCGGATAACGATCCAGACGAAAAAAAGTAAGATTCAGCTTGAAAAGAGGTAAAAACCTATGATCCGGCTTGAAAAAGAGATTTTGAATAAAGATCTAGGCAAAAAAATATTTTTTGATCCAGACGATCCGGACGAAAAATCCTTTGATCCGGAAGAAAAAAAGAGGTCATCCAGACGACTGAGGTAGGACGTAAAGCATTTTTTCAGCACTTAAGTCCAAAATACTGAAATAGATAAAATAAGATAATATGAATCATCGAAGCATGACTTAGACAAAGATATATAAAGCTATGAACTATTGAAAGTTGAAACACTTGTGGATAAAATGGATCAGGGGTAGAAGTCAAGTAAAATTATCAATAACAACTATTTAAGTTGCTATGAATCAATCGAACATTTTTTAAATGAAGCTCTACAATATCCTATGAAGCAAAGCTTGCGTAACAATCAACATGAATTTTTTTCTTCTTTAAGATTATTTCATTTACAACCATAAAAACTATGAAAAACTATGAAAACAACCTACACTGGGGTGACACTATAATTTAAGTTACACCTAGCAAAGGAAACATACAAACAAGAAACATAAAAGATAAAAGAAAAAAGGCGCAATTCATGATATCCATGTAGCAATAAAAGGAGTACGAAAGTAAGTGCTAGAAATGAGCAGATAATTAGCAGTCTATTGCGTCAAGGATATCAAGAATTAATGGCGGCGCGCACTAGAAGCTACATTAGGTCGAAGAGAATCTTTTAGAGGCCTTGAGAAATTCTGAAATTTAGATTAGTGCCAGTCCTCTCCTCAATATCATCGATCACTATCATCCATCATCTTTGCAATTATTTCAAATGAATTAATTTGCGAATTTGCGATCTATGAGCTATCAAACTTATGCAAACTTAGTGTGAAATAAGTTTCGTTGTAGATTAACTCACTCATCTTAACCCCAATCTGTAAAGACTTAATACTTTATCCACCCGCAACTATACTTAATTACTTCTAATCAATCTACTGATTTGTAACATATATAGCAGATCATATATGCAAACTTGTCGTGAACTGATCCCCCTTATAGATTAACCCCCTTATCTAAACACCCAATTAGTAAAACATTCAACTCATTATCCATCGATGTATTCAATTAACCATAATTGTTCGTCTTCAAACAACAAATTATTATTCAAATTATCGGTAAATTTCTTTTGCGATTGGACGAAAAATACATAATCAAGATTCTGATTGGTTAAAAATAAATAATTTTGTGATTTTGAGTTTTGACAATTCAGCAAATAATGAACATTTTCAAACAACCAATCAGCTTTATGATGTCATAATTTTTAACCAATCAAACGGTTAATTTACCCGTAATCGACGTGACGACGTGGCCTTATTCCGACCGGACATACAGGATATATTAACATATCAACTCAACAATTAAATCAACAACTTGCTAATTTCCATGATTTTTTGATTAAAAGATAAAGGTGGGAGATGTACAAATGGACAATGTAAAGATTGAAAAGAAATTTAGTGTCATGCCAAGTGGCAACAATAGGGTTGACCTGATAAACTCACATCTAAAAATCGCTTTTTTTCAGATCAAATTTTTAAAAAAGTTTTTTTTTTTATGAGACAAGAAACGCTGTGAGTAACAAGAAAGGTTCTGTAAATACCGAGTTTTGCGGTATTATCACCACTGATGTCAACGCGTAGTGGTTCGTCATCTTTTAACAGACTTCTATCAATGTAAGTTAAGCATCGTCGCTTCGTGAGATACTTACTGGATGGGGGACGTGGATGGTAGAGGCGAGTGTCATTACAAACGATGCAATAAAATGCATTAAGACTCGAGCTCTTATCGAGGTCACAATAATATAAGTATAGGTTAAAGCATGGTTTTGTTAAAAGGTTTAACTTTTTAACTAAACCATGCTTTAACGTACCCAGAAATGCAAAACTATATCTTGATTTTACAGGCATCTTAACGGCATTTTTAGAACTTGTTCGTTACACCACCCCCTGGAATCCGTAAAGCTTTATTCTGCATTTTAATGATTAATGATGTTAATAGTATATAAACGAACAATTCGTGTGGCTGAAAGGTGGGGAGGTGGACGGCAAAGAGAGATGACGTACTTCGAACTTCAAACTTCAACCTTAAGAACTTAAAAACTTTTTGTAATAATAATGTAAAAAAAAATATAAGATTAAAGAACTTATAGTTATAAAAATAAACAAACTTAAATAAACAAAGTTAAATTTAACGCTATAAAATATATACAGATGAAACGTATCGAAAAGAAAAGTCTCAACATAATTCTTTGACCACGTGTATGAAAAGAAAATCCTCTTATAAATAGATAAGAAGATGATCTGATTGGATGATTCAAGATTCTGAGATGAATAATTGATTTTTTATGACTATTGATTTAATATTTTTATTGAATAAAAAGTGTTGTTTTTTTATTTGAGAAAATTATGAATGAATAGACACGTATTTCTTTTTAGATTTGATTTGATTACCCCCCGGGAAACCATTTTGTTACATAGAGTGCACTAAGCGGGACTTAAGCCATTGCCTTGATTTATCGCACCTAAAGAGCTGTTCTATCATTAGTGCAAACTATTTACTACCAGGGGCCAATAAAAGCCGAACATTTTTCTTCCAGGTTGTTTGTAGGAAATTTTGCTATGAAGCACGGACAAATGAATACAGACTGGCAGATAGACGGACATTGACTATTTACTGTAAAATATTGTACATGTCATTTAATACCATGTCTTACTGGGTTTTTAACAAACGCTCTGTCTGAACAATTAAAGCATGAATAGCCACATGCATTTTTTCCATTTAAACATTTTTCCTTTCAGGTTATGAGCTGTGAAATGAGTTGCTTTCAGGTACCGCCGGTACCCGCGAAACAGACTTTATTCTTTCCTGTTTACTACTACACATACATCCGCATATTGGGCGCATAGTCTAGTGGTTAATACCTTTCGTTATCAACGCTTCGACCGCGATCCGAGTCATCGCAGAGGCATGTGATTTGTAAATGATTAAAACTAAGTAAGACTAGCCACTAGACTATGTAGCTGGAGCTTGTCCCGGCTTCGTCAGCTTGAAAGTCCCACGTATGATTCTTTTCAATGTTAAATGTTGTAAGTGACGCCCTGCGATCCCAGCCCAAGTAGTAGTACTTAGTAAATTGCCTCTTCAACGTACTTGGTATACCAGCATAGTTGAAAGAAATACATACGCAAAAAGTGATTCTTAATTCAACGATGGAAATCTAGTGAACTAAAATTCGCAAAGTAAATGAAACAAACAAATCATGTTGATAAACTCTTAATCAAGTTAGTTTGTTCTCCAAAAGGAAGTCAATGTTTTTCAAAGTTGTTGATGTCTAAAATAAATTATATCTCACAGGCAGTCTGTGAACGAGGGGCAAACAGGTTCGAAAATTCTGTCAAAGATTTTTGGGATTTTGGGATTCTTTTCGGGATTTTGCGATTTTTATCGGAATTTTAGAATTTTTTTGGGGGATTTTAGAATTTTCTCGGAATTTTGGGATTTATTTCGGGATTTTGGGATTTTTTCGGGATTTTGTGGATTTTTTTTTTAGATTTTTCTTCAAAATGTCAATGACCTGTTTGCCTCTCGTCTGTGACAACAAACAACAACGCTTCTAACGAGTCGGTCATTTTTTTTGACTGGATACCCAATTGGAGCATTTTTGCCTATGAAAATCAATTCTTTCCCACCTCTTATCTTCTTTTCAAAAAGGAAAAAAAAACAGTCCCCTTATATTTTTCGCTATTTTTTCTACACCACATGAATTGTGTCCTTTTGTTTTTCGATTTTTCGAACCTTTTTAGAAAATGTTACAAGTGAGTACCCGGCCGTAAAAAAATGACCGACCAAGATTACATCATCAAGATTCTGATTGGTTCATGAAAAAAACATCAAATTGTGACATTTTAAATTTAACCAATTAGCTTCCCGATAATGTTATTTCTATCCAATAAAACGTGATTTGAAAAGAATTCTGAACATTAGCAAACACATTTGAAATACATCTTAAACAACTTTAGTAAATATTCCGACTTTTTTTGTTACGTATCAAAACGAAGAGTCATCAGTCCTTTTAATAAATTGATCTCTTATCGTCATCAACAACATCATCAATTCTGAACAAACATCACACGAGTTTGATATATTTGTTTTTTGATCTACCTTCAAACTTTATAAGATAAAGATAAAGATAAATCGCTATATATAGCGTACAAGATTTTTGACAAAACAATATGCCATTCTGACCAAGTGCCCCGGTAAGAGAAAATATGTGACAAATGTTTACATCACTTTTGGAGTAGCCCTCTCACTGAATAACGAAATTTCTGTTGTGAGAAAATATATTGAATCTTGAATTAATCTTGAATCTGGGGGAATATTTGTAGGGCCCCATCAGACGCACAAACCGTATCCTCCCGGAGAACACTTTTTCCTACAGAACTATTACCGGGGGTAATAAATATTTTAACATCTTGCAAATTGTCCCCATAATTATGAAAATATGACCGGGGAAAATATGAACGGTAATGTGATCCACCAAAACCCACCGTGGGACTACCTATTCATAAACAATTATCCCCGGAGACGGACTTTAATTTACTTTATCCACCGGAGACACTATCCAGAACTTACCGGGGTGTTTTTTACCGAGGCACTTGTCAAAGGTGCAATATGGTTCTTAGGATCAGTCCCAAGATATTAAATGACCTTATACAAGAGAACGTAAAACAGTGTAAATTTGCCGTTTAATAAGTTAAAAAAAAAACATTATCAGGATTCTGAATGTATACTATATGTTGAATTGAACCAATAAGTTTCTTGATGATGTGAACTAATCGAATGGCAAATATTCCTATAATGTTCCTAACAAAAAAGTATTAAAAAGGTATCTAAGAATTCACTTGGTTTCATAAGACGAAGAAGAAGAAGAAGAAGAAGAAGAAGAAGAAGAAGAAGAAGAAAAAGAAGAAGAAGAAAAAGAATTTATTTCAAAGAAAAAAATACAAATGAAAGTATCGTTCAGTTCATAAATATAAATATACAATATGCTAAATAAACTATCAGGGTCGACTTGTCATAATATCAAAATATTGTTGATATTTATTGAATAAAATTGTGTCAAATTTTGATTGATTGAAAAGAGAGAAAATTATTAGGAGATCTTAGTATAGAAATTTAGTGTCATAAGTTTAGTTTTTATTAATAACCATTATAGTTAAACTAATTTCAATAGGCACTTTATCATTAATCATAAGAAAAAATAATGATGAGAAAAAATAATAATACGTACCATCGATGCGTTAGAACTGTCATCAGATCATACATTTAATCGATTGACATTCCACTGACATCAACATGAACATCACAATTTGTTGAATAAACACCAAGATTGTTTTTGTTTATCCAATCTTTTGTCATCCTCGGAACCTTTTTATTTTAGATTCGATTCAACCTCCTTTGAACGTTGTATTTGACAATTCTTGCAAATTTAAGACTATTCACATTACATCATCAAAAATCTGATTGGTTGAATTAAAAAAGTCACCATTTAATGATGTCAAATATGATGATAACATTTTTAAATGTTTAAACGAACGTTGAGTTTGTCAATTTTGGACTAGACAACGAATACAGTAGGCTTTTTATGCCATGTTTTCCTCAAAATGTAAATGAGTGTTTCTTTTTAGGTTTCATGTAGCTATTCTACTAAATTTATTAATTGAGTACTAACGATTCGTAAAATCTGGTACCACCACATCAAAAGAATAGATCTAAGTAATTTCATGTAGCTACTCTAAATTCACTAGATTTATTTGATATCTGGGAGAAAGATTGCGTACTAAATATTCAAGGTAAATTTGCAGTTTGATTGGTTAAGAATAACATTATCAAGAATCAGATTTATTGACTTCAAAATATTTTTTTGAGTTTTGACATAACAAATTGTGACGTTTTAAATTGAACCAATAAGATTCTCGATAATCGATTTTTTTTAATTATCAAATAGGAAATTTACCTATAATTCTTAATCGCTAATAAACATTTCTATTCTAGAATATTCCTCAAGAAATTAGAAAGAAATGGCTTACCTTCTAAAGAATAGATCTAATTTTTGTTCAACTAAAATCTTTCGCACTTTTGTTGTGTGACAAAACCAACTTTATATCAAGACCAAATAATTTGTTGGTCAAATTTGATAAGATTAGGCAGAAGGACAATTGATGGGACCCGATATTGATAATCACCTAATTGTTTTTTCTTTATAACGCCATTTTGTATGGCTTATGTCTAGGGCTTATTTTGTATCTCTGGATCCCCCCATCAAAAAGAACCTTAATGAAGTGCTAGAGGGATGAAACTTGGCACAACTGTAATATGTCATAAAAATACGTAATTTTCCGTCTTTCAAAAAATGTCAATAAAATTAGTATTAATAACCTATTTTTGGCAATATTCTACAAAAAAAAAATCTTTGTTTAGATATTCTTTCATCAATATCTTAAGGATGTATACGCGTTATTCAGTGAGCATACGTTATACAGTTGATAGGGGAATGACATATCGTCTGCTGCATTGTGTTATATTAAATAGAAATTTTTAAATATGTAACATGCCGTTGTGCGTGTGCGCAAATATTACGACTTATTAATTACCTTGTGGCAGTGCTCGAGAATCTTACCCGCACAGCCGCGGTGCGGCACGGCAGCCCTGTCATTTTCTCGACAGCTCTCCCTAGATAGCGAAAAAAAATCAACATCTTCCTGAATGCTGTACATATCTGCTGTCGACTAGTTCGGCAGATTTTGTGCGGCTCGGATATTTGTAAGATTCTCGAGTACTACCTTGTGGAATGCATTTAATGCATCGAAGTGCTGTATTACACATGTAAAACAATTACAAGACTTCGCTTATCATACACGCTCAATTTCGTTATTTCGTTTCCTTTGTAACATTACAAGTTATCAAGTCATTAAATTCTCTCTGGTAAATATACTCCAGGAGCTGGTGCTGGTCCCGTATACATGTTATTGTTTTTGTTCAGATTTCATAAATATACGTATAAGTGAATAAAAGAAATGCTACTTTCCCTTTTTCATTTTTGATCATTTTGCCAAAAATCAGCCATTTTGGCTAAAAAAGTGCCTAATTGACCAGATACCATATCTCAAGAACAGTACATCGTAGAAGGACGTGTGACCCCTCAAATGAGTCAAAAACAGCACTTTTGTATTCGTGTTTGATATAATGTACACCATAATTTTCATCAGAAAGTGCCAAAAATGACGTCTATTGAAAACAATGGCTAAATTAGCCAAATTGTCATATTTCAAGAATGGTAAATCGTAGAAGGATATGTAAACCCTCAAATGAATCAAAAACGGCACTTTTCTATTCGTGTTTCATATAATGTACACCCTAACTTTCATCAGAAAGAGCTAAAAATGACGTATATTAAAAAAAATGGCTAAAATAGCCAAATTGTCATATTTCAAGAATGGTTAATCGTGAAAACATGAGTAACTCTACAAATGAATCAGAAAATAACTTTCCTATTTGTTTTTCATATAATGTACACCAAAACTACCGAAGGACAAAGGACTAAAATTAAGGTATATAGGGAAAAAATACCTTAATCTGAACTAAAATTTCATATGATTTGAAAAGAAAAAAATGAATTTGAAAAAATGCTTTTTTTATATAACTAGTATTTACATAAATTGGACTATTTATACAGATTTTTATATTGTTTGCATTTACAAAATCTGCAACAAGCCATGCTTAGTTTTCTGCATTTACATATACGATCACAAGCACGTTTAATACAAGTGCAAGGTAATGAGAAGCTATCTGGAAAATGTTTATCTGGGCACACCATAGGTTCCAAAGTATCATAATTTTTTTTTACATGGTGCCAAATGATCTCAATTATGTCGTCCGTTGGCATCCGTAGACAACTTGGTGCGGCCAGAAAACGGTTAAAAGATAGACTTGAAGAGGTTGCTATAGTGTAAGGTGACACTGATGTCAACAGATTAAAACGAGTTTGAACGCAATTGATTGCAAACAGAGATTACTACGGGAAGTTAACTTCAGACCTGTCACATTTGTTGGGGGTGGTTACTGACCCTGATGAATATATTATCATAGAAACTGAGTTGCTTACATGCACGGAATTGGATATAGATGCTAATGAAATTTGTGTGAACATAGATGATTTTTTATCGAGTTCGGTAAAGGCGGCGGTGGATGTTGATATGATTCAGCAGAGAGAATGTGAGAAATTGGAATGTGAAATAGAAAAATTAAAGGTGGAGACAGATTTGCGCTCGATTTATTCATGTAAAGGGATTTCTAAAATCGATAAATTTAAATATCTAGCATCTTGTTTGATTGGAGACGCCAAAGAAACTTTGACGGGCTTCAACTTGACAGATGTACAATACAATCAAGCTATTGAGCATTTGAAATCGAGGTATGACGACAAAAAATATATCATACAAACATATTATACATCGCTTTCGAACTTAATGAAATCATTGAATGTAATGTCAGAATTATGCAATACATTAAACTTAATAGATCCACAGTTACGATCATTGGATTGCATGGGAGAACAAACAGAAAATAATTGTAGCCAGAGAACGTTCAGAAGATGTAATTGAACATGAGTTTCTATATGAGTGTACTGGTGAAGGATTGTTTAGACGTGATATTAAAATAAAATGCGTCTATTGTGGAAAGTCACACTGGTCAGATGAATGTCAGTTATATAAGACTCTGAACGAAAGAAAGGGACAATTAAGG
>JAUKPT010005810.1:0-10193 GCA_032273505.1 Nanomia bijuga | reverse complement strand
TATCCCTCCCTCAAAATAAAACTTTGTTTAAAAAACAACATCTTTAAAACAGTTATTAAGTAATGAATTATGCAATATGTTTTATCTCTACGTATATTGTCTAAAGCAAAATTCTCATCAAGGACGAATTATGTCTGTAGAAGAGAAATTCTTCAAGTTAAACAAGCGTTAAAATCATTTTTTATCACAACAATGGATTTGACATACAACTTTGGTAAAGTATATATCATCAATTTTTTACATTTATGTACTATTGTCAGTTTCGTAATAAACATAAATCTATACAATATATACTGTTTGATTTATCATTTTTAATGGCCGCACGTGACAGCTCCCATTAAATTAAACGTTGAGACAGAATCGAAAGCATGTATTGTAAACGAGGATGAGCAGGACGAACGTCATTTCGGAAAAGGTGTACATATAGTACGTGCCAAAGTTCAAGGGACATTCATAATTTCATGGTACGGTGATAATTCTCTCATACATTATGAAAGTAATTAAAGAAATGCAATAGCCGTATATGACATTCTAATTTGATA
Source organism: Nanomia bijuga (assembly GCA_032273505.1). NCBI lineage: Eukaryota > Metazoa > Cnidaria > Hydrozoa > Siphonophorae > Agalmatidae > Nanomia > Nanomia bijuga. The sequence goes on along the minus strand of JAUKPT010005810.1, from coordinate 9,651 downwards.
GTTTGATATGATGCTATGATGATGCTAGATATATAGATATATTGGATAAAGGGTAATGAGCCGATTAATTATGATTGTCCGGTTGGCATGTAATATTGGTGTATGGTTTAGGGAAAATTCAATTATTACGTAACCCTAAAAAAGCCGATTTTGAGTAATCTAACTACTATTGGAAAGGTAAATATTTTGGCCAAAAGTTCTTATTTCCTCTCCCCACCATTTCGCTATTTTGCTTTATTTCTTCCCTGTTTTAAGGTGCGAAACAATAGAAATCTCTTTATTTCTTCCCTATTTTCCTAATGGGGAGGGGGGCGCTGTTGGCCAAAATATTTACTACCGTCGTACTATTGGTAACCAGACGTGACCGGAGGCCATACACCTACCTTTATGTTACCATAGTTCGTTTATATATACGATGTTACGTAACTTTTTAACAAATAGATACCATGAGTAACGAAATAATACATTCAATTAATGTTCCCTTCTCTCCCAAGTAGCAAGTTTAATTACTAAGTTCTTCATAATTGTGCCTGATTTTTACGTAATAATTAGAGTAATTATTAGAGTAATAATTAGAGTAATAATTAATAATAATAGTAATAATAGTAATAATAGTAATAATAGTAATAATAGTAATAATTAATAATAATTAATAATTAGAGTAATAATTAGAGTAATAATTAGAGTAAAAGACCTACCTACCATACGTAACCGATCATAACCAAAACCCAGACCTTCACCTACCATATGAAGGTTACGTAAAAATTGAACGCTCTCTTATTTATTTTCATCCACTTATATACTCTTTCAAAATAATAGGCAGCTCTTTTAGAATCACTTGTAACTTTTTCAATATGTATCCGTTTAATAAGCTAATTTGTTTACAGGTTTTACCGGTGACTATTAAATGTCGGATACCCATTAAATGTCGTTTTTTGTTGCTGTAGATATTAACAAGCGCTTTAATATGAAATATCAATTCTTAAGAATGGTGGAAGAATATTACGCTAAGGAATTGAAGAAGAAAAATATATTTCTTTATTTTGAATAAAAATTATTTTGAATGTCAGACTATGATAACACTAGGTAATTGAACAGCAAATAGTCCATGGTCAATTTTTTTTTAAATGAAATGCGTTAAAACAAATCTAAAATTTCGCCAAAAAAAAACATACCAAAATAATCAATGATGTATCAAATAGTCTTCAAAATATGTACGTAAAAACAAGAACATTCACATCGTGTCTGAATCCTTTGCAATCGCATCGGCTTATATAATGATGATACATAGAATTACATAGAACCGACAAAGAAATTTAATAAGAAAACTAAAGTAAATACTGATATGAACTCAGTCCTAAAATATTATTTTTTTCATGTCAAAATATGTGATAAATTCGAACAATTGCTAAAAAAATGTTTCTATCATATCAATAAATAATACCAGTTGTCATGCCCTGGCTATAGGTATTATTTCTGACAGCGTGGTATCGTCAAAAATCGTCAAAAATTTGCCTCGACTCGAGGGGTTAAAAAACATACCGTAACTTCGTGACAAATTTAAATGAATACATTTTTGAAATGAGCGATTATATTCAAATAAGCAGTGTAAGCAGTGTTGTATGGTGGAAGATGAGTGTCATACTTTACTGATGTGTAATGCTCATCACAACAGCTGATTGAGATTCAAATATCGTGTAAACTTAAATTTGGTTGATTTAAATAACTGTAGATGAATACCTGTCGGAAAAAGAAAAAAAAACACGGAGAATCTGGGTTTAATTACATAAAAAAATAAAATTTACTTCTCCTTATTCATGTACACATTATATGTTTATTTATTTTGGTCTATTTATTTGTTTTTCTTTTTACTTTTGTATGAAGTTTTTTGGTTAGACAATAGATTTAATTAATAATAATGTGACATTTTTTTCATTTTCATTTTTAAACATATCTTTAATATTGAAAGAATTAGCTTAAACGGATAAAAATTAGCGAAGTGAATAAATTAATGAACTATCGACATATCCCATCGTAGGGATTTAGCCTAATACAATAGTAAATTCTAATATATTAATAAACTAACATTATATAAAATACATAGATAAACATAAATACTAATTACAAAAATAAAAATAATATAAAATATAAAATGCTTCTCAAAACAAAAGAGTAAGAAGATAGTGATAAATGTTTGTAGAATCAGATCAAGAAGGGATGGTGGGTAGATATATTTTAAGAGTTTTGTCTTTATTAGCGTAGATACCCCCTACACTGGAACATGGTTTTTGGCTTTAGTGTTTTTCTTGATCAGGTGTATTAATTGTTTTTTTCGTTGCTCATAATTAAGAAGAGTTACGTCTAGATTGGTATCTAATACTGGTTATATGCGTCACAAAAATCACTGCCTACATTTTTGGTACAGACTGTATAGTATAATTGCTTTTAATTCTAGACTTTTGATTGAAAAATAAATCTACCAAAGTAGCCGAGACAGTTGCAATAAGAAATATATTTTGTCGTTAAGTGTTGATAGCTACTTGCTTCTAGTTTTATGTTGTTAATGCGATGAAATACAACGAGTGAGAACCCAATCAGAACAGTGGTGGATCTGGTTCCTTTTCTAGTTATATTGAATTAGAAAAAATGATATTTAAACTTTTTTGAGATCGTTATTATGTCTATTTTCACCAAAAAAAATATCCCAAGAAAATATCAACGTAGAACCTCTATTTTTGGGGGCTTTTTGGTCCATTCCAGTATAAAAAGGGTGCCCTGCTAGAAAAAATTGCATTTTCAAAATTTTCAGATTTGAAAATGGATTAGATAATTGGATTAAGCATGAAAAGTAGATGGAAAAAGGTAATGTTTGCTATGTTTGGATTTCTACATGCCAAAGATAAATGAGGTTGAATTTGGCGAAATATGCGAAATTGGTGAAATTTATGCTGAATCAGCGTTTTTTTGGAACTTTATATAGGTATAATACTTTACCATCACATCAAAATATAGCAAACCATACATTTTTTTCATCTTCTTTTCATGCTCAATCCAGCTATATAATCTAGTTTTGAATCTTAATATTTTGAACATATGTGTTCTAACCATTAGATTTACGAACTATCGACAAACAAATTATTACTATCAGAAAGACTTTCAGAAAACATTTTTTTACAATAGATGGACATACGCATATCTCGTGCTGTCTCCTCCACTCAATGCGACCCTATCGAGACACTTTCCATTCAATTTTTTTTAGTACGAAGAAAATATGTTTAAATCTGACTTTTCAATCAGCGGAAAAGGAAAAAACGTCCCAAAAAGTGTTGTTAAAACAGAATTAGCTGGAACCAGTTTATCACTTCCTTCACATTGCAAAAATTCTCCGATCATGATTAACCTCGGTCAATTTGATGAAAGAAACAACCCACCTCAGAAGCAAAAAATCTTTGAAGTTGCTGCAATAGTGATGTTTTGTGGTTGGGACAATTTATTTACTGGTATAACCAGAGTTTTTTAAACGTTTGTTCACAACATGAATTGTCACCAGAAGTATCAAAAAAGCGACAAATATCAAATGAGAAATTACAATCCTCACATAAATCAAATCTTTCATAACCCTCAGTCTCAGGCAAACCTATCCTTCTTCTTTACGCTCGTAATAGTAAAATAGTTTAATAGTGATCGTGTTTATCCTTTTTCATTCCGTAAGATCTTGAGATTTGTCTCTGCTCACCGCGATCACCATCGCAGTATTGCACACTTTCTGCTACTGGCTAACCCACCTCCCAGTCATAATTCTAGTCTTAATAGCCCTTGTGTAATTTTGTGTGTTTATGAACACTGAAACATAAGGTTTCAATTATATATGAAAACATTATTCAACTGTCGAGTGTAAATTCCTGATAGAAATCTTTCAAAATCAAAGATGAAATACCAGTCTATGTTTTTACAGCTTCAGAAAGTTACAAATAGCAAGGTACCTTCTTTACTGGAAAATATAAAAGATGTATAAGTATAACCCCCACTAATATTTTGAGTTTGAGTTTTAAGTTTGTCAAAACCAGCAGTTAATCAACTGATTTTTTGGGGATTGGGGGAGGGGGGTCAAAACCGATTGTTCATCAACTCACTTCTGGGCGTCAAAACCAATATAGTTCATCAACTCACTTCTGGGCGTCAAAACCAATATAGTTTATCAACTCAGTTCTAGGCGTCAAAACCCGAGGAGTATATCACTCGGAAAAAAGCGTACGTGATTTCTGTGATTTCTGTGATTTCTCTGTGATTTCTGTAATTTCTGTGATTTCTCTGTGCTTTCTGTGATTTCTGTGATTTCCGTGATTTCTGTGATTTCTCTGTGATTTCTCTGTGATTTCTCTGTGATTTTTGTGATTTCTGTGATTTTTCTGTGATTTCTGTGATTTCCGTGATTTCCGTGATTTCCGTGATTTCTCTGTGATTTCTGGGGTAAATCACTCGGAATAAAGCGTACGCGATTTCTGTGATTTCCGTGATTTCCGTGATTTCTCTGTTATTTCTGTGATTTCTATGTGATTTCTGTGATTTTTCTGTGATTTCTGTGATTTCTCTACGATTTCTGTGATTTCTGTGATTTTCCTGCGATTTCTGTGATTTCCGTGATTTCTTTGTGCCTTCTGTGATTTCTGTGATTTCCGTGATTTCTGTGATTTCTGTGATTTCCGTGATTTCTCTCTGATTTCTGTGATTTCTCTTTGATTTCTGTGATTTCTGTGATTTCTCTGTGATTTCTGTGATTTCTGTGATTTCTGTGATTTCCGTGATTTCTCTGTGATTTCTCTGTGATTTCCGTGATTTCTGTGATTTCTCTGTGATTTTTCTGTGATTTCTCTGTGATTTCTGTGATTTTCGTCATTTCTCTGTGATTTCTGTGATTTCCGTTATTTCTCTGTGATTTCCGTGATTTCTCTGTGATTTCCGTGATTTCTCTGAGATTTCTCTCTGATTTCTCTGATTTCTGTGATTTCCGTGATTTCTCTCTCATTTCTGAGGTAAATCACTCGAAAAAAAGCGTACGTGATTTCTATGATTTCTGTGAGGTTTGTGATTTCTCTGTGATTTCTCTTTGATTTCTGTGATTTCTGTGATTTCTCTGTGATTTCTGTGATTTCTGTGATTTCTCTGTGATATCTGTGATTTCTGTGATTTCCGTGATTTCTCTGTGATTTCCGTGATTTCTCTGTGATTTCCGTGAATTCTGTGATTTCTCTGTGATTTCTGTGATTTCCGTGATTTCTCTGTGTTTTACCGTGATTTCTCTGTGATTTCTGTGTTTTCCGTGATTTCTCTGTGATTTCCGTGATTTCTCTGTGATTTCTGTTATTTCCGTGATTTCCGTGTTTTATCTGTGATTTCTCTGTGATTTCTGTGATTTCCGTGATTTCTCTGTGATTTTTATGATTCCCATTATTTCTCTTTGATTTCCGTGATTTCTCTGTGATTTCTGTGATTTCCGTGATTTCCGTGATTTCTCTGTGATTCCCGTGATTTCAGTGATTTCCGAGATTTCTCTGTTATTTTCGTGATTTCTCTGTGATTTCTGTGATTTCTGTGATTTCCGTGATTTCCGTGGTTTCTGTAATTTCACTGTGATTTTCGTGATTTCTCTGTGATTTCTTTGTGATTTCTGTGATTTCTGTGATTTCCGTGATTTCCCTGTGATTTCTGTGATTTCCATAATTTATCTGTGATTTCCGTGATTTCTCTGTGATTTCTTTGTGATTTCTGCAATTTCTGTGATTTCCGTGATTTTTCTGTGATTTCTTTGATTTCCGTGATTTTTCTGTGATTCCCGTGATTTCCGTGATTTCCGTGATTTCTCTGTGATTTCTATGATTTACGCGATTTCTCTGTGATTTTCGTGACTTCTCTGTGGTTTCTCTGTGATTTCTGTGATTTCTGTAATTTCCAATACTTCTCAGTGATTTCTGTGATATCCGTGATTTCCGTGATTTCTGTAATTTCTCTGTAAGTTCTCTGTGATTTCTCCGTGATTTCTCTGTGATTTCTGTGATTTCTGTGATTTCCGTGATTTCTCTGTGATTTCTGTGATTTCCATGATTTCTCTGTGATTTTCGTGATTTCTCTTTGATTTCCGTGATTTCTCTGTGATTTCTGTGATTTTCATGATTTCCGTGATTTTTCTGTAATTTCTCTGTAATTTCCGTGATTTCTCTGTGATTTCTGTGATTTCCGTGATTTCTCTGTGATTTCCGTGATTTCTCTGTGATTTCTTTGTGATTTCTGCGATTTCTGTGATTTCCGTCATTTTTCTTTGATTTCTATGATTTCTGTGATTTCCGTCATTTCTCTGTGATTTCTGGGGTGATTTCTCTGTGATTACCGTGATCTCTCTTTGATTTCCGTGTACTGTACTGATAACCTGACTTGTTTGCGTGTGTTTGTGTTGCAAACGTATACGCTCGCTAATGACTTTCTTTAGGGGGAGGAGGGGGAAATAAGGTGTCCGACATTCCGATATTTGCCTTTTTTCATTCAGATTTTTATCCTCTATTTTATCCTCTCCTAACATAAAATTTTGCATTGCTTTCGCTGTTTGTAACATGACAGGATTTGAAATCTTCCCGAAAATCGACTTCCAAGAACATAATATAACATGATATAATTTTTACCAGACGTGTGTCAATTTCCATATATCAAGTGTCAAAAATGGTTTAAAACATTATCATAGTTGTTGTTTATATGGTTTATATGGTGGACAAAGATTGATGGTGTGAAACCTTCAGCTGCTCTACAGCATGCTATTGTAATATTAATTCAACTTTAGGATTGGAACAGGGGTTCGAGTGTAAATTTTCAGGGTCGGCGAATCAAATTTACTACCATTAATTTGACGTTAATTTAGGTGAAATCTGAATTTTCAGCTGGGGAATTTCCTGCATCCAACGGCCCTTGATAGATCTCCATTGTCGTCCCATAGGGTACCTACGTACATATTGTTGCAGTTCTTGTAATCACCTCAAATGCATGCGTTTTGTGTAATTGACAGAATTTGTGAAATATTTATGAAATATAGTTTTTGTCTCATTTCGCTAACTCTAAAGTTCGGACTGTTTATTTCCAACCCCTCTTGTAGGGAGTTAAATCACGCGATTTACGCAAAGTTAAAAATATTGGTAAAATTTTAAGATCCGAGTTTTTATAACCCAATAAAAATGGTTCTATTTTGAATTAGGTTTCCCTTGAATTGAAAAACTTATTCTTCATGCGTTTTTTTGCAAAATTTGCAAACGAAAATTTGTTCACCTGAGGAGAGTTCTCTATCCAGATATATTTCCATATAGTTCAACTTTTCCAGGTAAAAACCACATTTACAAGACTTTTTACCTTACCTTCAAATTCTCTTCACTCGACTTAGTGTGGATACGAGTTTAAAACTAATATATGCGAAAATAAACTGCAAAGAAAATGTTTCTCCAATGGGAATCGGCCAAAAACTGTTTTTTTGACCTAATTATGATGTCATGATTGTGGATACGTTTTGTTATTACAATAGGCAATTAAAGTTTTAAAATACAACCCGATTATCGATTATCCTTTACATTTTTGAAGTATAAAGTGAAATAATTTGCTGATTAAGCAAAATAGATGTAAACCGGCCTTAAGTCGAAAATCGTAAACAAACAAAATGGCTGCAAATTTTTCTCATCGGCGTTAAAAATGACCAAACCTACCTCAAATCAATATTTTTGTTGATTTCCATTTGGATGTTCCTTTCACATTAAATAGTCGAAAATAAAATAAGTCAAAGACCATATCAAACATAACATAACCCATTTTGTAAGAGTTGTATTCCATGTTCAACATCCGATCTTCAGAAAAAATGTATGATTGAAGTATTCAAACTTTTAAAAATGAGACCGAACAGTCGCTCATATTAAACAGTCAAGTATATATGAAGTCTAAGATCTTGATCCAACATAACATAAACCACTTTGTAGGGGTTTTATTTAATGTTCAACATTATCCATTCTTCATGGCATTTCAATGTCAAAAGCCACACCTAATAAAGTTATGATTCTAAAGTATAAACCCATCACTATGCAAAACAACACTAATAACAAAAAATATGATGCCAATAGTCATTCATATCTTAACGAAAAAGTGTTCTTTATTGTTCCATTGCAAATCCAGTTTATATGAATATAATTGCCCATTGGTTTGACACATAGTCCATAATTCTAAATTATTTAATGCTTTTAAAACTTTATTGACACATCTGATCATAAATGACATCTGAATACGTGGATACATAAGTCAGAATCCAAGATCATTACAATTTAAGACTCGATGTTTATCAGATTAGTGGGCTGACAAAAATGTGTGAACTAAGAATGAATCACAGAACATAAACATACAATTAGTGCACTCTTCGTAACAAAATGTTTTTCTGGGGGAAATTAAATCACATCTAAAAAAAGACACATGTGTATTCATTTTTATCCAATCGCATAATTTTCTTAAATAAAAAAAAACCTTTAATCCAATCAAAATATTAGAGTCGATAGTCATAGAAATCAATTATTCATATCAAAATCTTTTCATAAGAGAAACATCCAATCAGATGATATTCTTCGATAAAAAAAATCTTTTATCCAATCAAAATGCTAGAATATATAATTGTATATAAATCAATTATTCATATCAGTATCTATTTATAAGAGAATTTGTTTTACTTTTTTATTTCATACACGTGGTCAAAGAAATATGTTGAAACTTTTCTTTTTTATACATTTCGTCTATATATATTTTATAGCGTTAAATTTAAGTTTGTAAGTTTCTTTATTCTCATAAATATAAGTTCTTTAATTTTATATTTATTACATTATTTTCTTATTATTACAAAATGTTTCTAAGTTTCTAAGTTCTTAAGTTCGAAGTTTGAAGCTTGAAGTTTGAAGTTTGGAGTACGTCATGTCTCCTCGCCGTCCACCTACCCACAAACCAACTAGCAATTATATATTAAAACACATCGGGAAACTAACTGTAACACAAATTTGACATCACTGTTACTGGCCCCATTTTGGGATCTTGAAGGGTCAAAACGGGGGTCAAAAGGTCAAATGTGCCAATTCCTAGAAACAAATAATTTTATGAGCTTGAAATTTGTAATTATACATTAAATCACAATGGGAAACTAACTGTTATGCATATTTGACTTATTGCATTGTCAATATACCAATTTAGGGGTCTTTAGGGGTCAAAATGGGGGTCAGATGTTTCCATTTTTGGAAAAATTCTTTAAATCTACAACGAACGCAATATTACATGAACTGGACAAGAAATGTAAATCTCATAGGATATTCCGTTAACTGGATTTGTCTGAAGAGTACTTTTATGTAACATTAGTAAAGCTTTAACCTTCCCCTTTTTACGATCGCGTTAGTATTTTTCTGAAAACACTTTTATCGTACTCAAAATCCGATGTTAAGTCACCAATTTCCTGGAAAACCAAGATTTGTGAATTGACGCAAAACTTGCTTCATTAAATAAGACCCTATTCCTATTCCCTCCCAATCATTTCTCTACTTTCTTTTTATTTGAAACAAGTTTTCAATTTATTCTATATAAAAACATTACATAAATATA
>JAUKPT010005809.1:0-10194 GCA_032273505.1 Nanomia bijuga | reverse complement strand
TGCAGTTTGCATTACAACCAAATCTTGGTGTATTGTGTTTTTATCGCTTATGCGATGGTTTACATGCTCGTCTTAACGCAATCTCTCGATTTTTTCAAAAACAGAGTTGTTCATGAGTTTGTAAAAGTCTTTTTCGAAATCGGAAGACGATAATGAACGCATGTGAGTGTTAAAGTCGATATATTCTTTGAGTCATAGGGATTGTTTAAGCGATAAAACACGATGTATTTTCTTTATAACGAGTCCTTGCTCCAAATAAAACTTAAGATTACGGTAATGTGCGACATAATCATATTTATCTCGTAAATTCGGTGCTTATTTAGTTGACTTTTTCTTTTGATGTTTTTGGAATTTCTGCTGGAAACGCGATAACATCATTTTGTTGATATCTAATTTTTCGGGAGGAAGGTCTTTTAAAAGGTTTGCTGCATATATGACATGACGAAGCTTTTTGAATGACTCTTTATCCCCATCGGTGAAGATCATATGGAGACCTTATATACTTTTTGAAAATTTTATCAGCGACGGTTTGCACATAGTCCAAAAAGTGCTCATCGGCATCTTCGCCAACGTAAGTCTTTTTATGTGGAAATGGAAAACTGTCATCTTCTTCAAGATAAAACTCGGGATTGATTGAAACGAACTTTGAATAATTAGATGCGACTGAATGTGACTAATATTCAATCTCTTTTTCGAAAGTTTCAGTTATACCAGTCTTTACCTGCTTGTCTGATTCTTGTTTTAAAAAGTATTCAAGGTCAGCGTAACCTGCAAATGGCTACTTCAGTTGTTTCTGGTTTCTGTCACTTTCTCCTTTGGATGCGAAATACGTTGTGATTTTTGCTGTTTACAGTATTTCACATGTTCTTTTAAAATTTTTCAGTCCTTTCGAGTTTTCTCACCTTTCTTCGCTTGGAATCCATGTAGACATGAATAACAGAAAAAGGTGTTACTCCCAGTATGCTTCGAGTACTGGGCACGAACAAAACCACTAAAGTTCTTAATTGTGGAGTAGTGCCAGCTACCATCTTGCTCGGTAACCTAACAAATTAACATGGCGACCAAGCTCTTGCTTGGCTACTTTCAACGGATAGATGAAACCTCATTTCTTATCGTCAATGTCAAGCTCCGGGATTTCAGTCTCTTCAATTAGTTCTTCCGATTGTTCGTTATCTAATCGCCGGTACATATCTACATCATCTTCGATTTCCTCTTCGTCATCAATTAAGTCTTCGATGTTTCCTAAAATAAAAGAATTACAAAATCAACTTGGATTATTTACACTGCAATACTCTAATAAATTATGATATAAGCTTTTATTATTTATACTACCAATGTAATACTCTAACAATGAATATATACCTTCATCATCTACTTTACTAGTTTCTTCTTCTTCATCGTCACATTCAGCCTCGTCATCAATAAAGTCATTCCTTGCTCGTTCTAAAATAAATATTTATATGTAATCAACGCTTAGCTATTGTATCAAAGAAATTATACTAACATATAATTGAAAAATTACCTTACCTCTTCTCCCAACAATTTCTTCTTGCATCACCTCCTCATCTTGCTTTTTAGCATGTTTACGTTTTGACTCTACAAAAAATAATCATTAGGTTAAGCATTGCTACTTAATTATATTATTTGTATGAAAACAACAACAAAAAGCACTTACCAAACTCCTCGACACCGTACACATTGACAGATATATTGTTTTTATTTTTAAATTTCGAAATATCACGTAGAGATACGTGGAATTCCAACATACCAAAATCAGGTGCGTCATTCAATGTTTCAGTATAATCGTAAGAAGAAACGCGGCGAGGGTGAGTTCGTGATGATGGTTCAAATAATCCAGCCAAAACAGCGTATTTAAAGCAAACACGATCATTATTCTTGACATTCACGATACATTTTGTATTTCATATCCACGATGACAATGGATGGAAAGTCGATGCACGAAGAGGGTCCAATTTCCAAACAGTCGTGTCGAGAGCTTTCAGATTGTAAACAACCCATCCAGAGCCAAGACCCTCGTATGATTCAACGCGAGTTTTTAGCTGTTTCGATACTTCTTGCAGAGCTTCATTGAGGTTTGTATCAGCATAAACTTCAAACTTTTCGCTCACCAATACGACAGCTGGTTCAGTCACAAAGACAACGTGAAGAGATATGTTGAATTTTAACGCTTTCTCGTCCTCACGATGTTGGTAAAGTTGATACTCCATGGCTTGAACCGAAGGATTGATTAAATCCATCGAGCCATTGTTCGCTGAGTATTTCAACTGCCAAGTAACTGTAGCATTTTTAAACGCCGTCTTGATCTTTGTAACGCTAAAGTTAGAAGCATCTAATCGCTGTCGTTTAGGTTGAGCAATACCACTTCCACTTGGTTGGTCTTTTCGTTTAAAACTCTTTTCATGACGTTGTTGGGCATCTTAACGATTGAAATCCTTCTCACATTTTAAACACTTAAATTCTTTCACTCTTCTATGATTTTTCATATGTCGATTGTAGCGTCCAACTTGGGTAAAGGTTCTTTTACAGATTAAACGTTCCATACCTAAAATAACATCAAACAAATAAAACAATCGACTCCATGAGAATATATCAACCAAGGGCATAAAAATATTACTACTCACGTGCCATGTTTTTAGATAGCACTTTATCTTGAAATTTCGATTCAACTTTCTTCAAATAACAATAAATATCTTATTATAGTTTGCTATTAGAATTTCTTCTGCTGCTTAGATTACAACTGAATGCGGTCTGCTATCACAGAAGAAAGATAAAATTTGAATCTTCACATCCTTTTATATGCTAACTTTAACAATACATTACTATATATGGATATTGTATACAAATATTTGTTATTTAACATAATAACACTGTTGTTATGTAAATAACATATGACGAATATGAGTTATTAAATATGTATGAGAAAAACAATTTCTTGGAAATTACAAACCGGTTTTTAAAAGATTCGATGAAAACAAACTGGTTTAGAAAAGAGTTGTTGAAAACTATAGGCAATTGCACTGTTATTAAGAAATATAATAACCAAAACAGATATCATTTGAATTGGTCGGTAGAAACAGATCAGTTTGCTATTGCTAATGCTAATGCTAATGCTAATGCTAATGCTAATTCTAATGCTAATGCTAATGCTAATGCTAATGTTAATGCTAATACTTACAATGGACTTTGTCTATCGGTTGGTGACGTAACGACCGGTTACGATTACTCCCGGGAGGGTTTCATAATGCTCGTTAAGGTTGGCGAGTTTGATGCCATAAAAAAGTGGCGCATATGCGCCTAAATCACACTACTCCCTCGAGCTCAACCACGGTGGGCCCTCGAGGAATCACATGGGTGTATTTATTTTTGCAGATACAAAGTTTTTGTGTCAGAACCGCCTCTATACACACAAAAAGTAACATCCAAAACAGGATGCTTATCACTACTGGATTACTTGTATCAACTTTATCCTATCAGAGATGGAAAAAGGTCGGGAATAATATTCTTAAGTCTTACTGTGGGGGTGTAAAATCTTTGATTGATGGTCGAAAATTTAGCGTACCCTTCACTACCAATCAAAAATGTTTAACCCCTAAGACGAGGTAAGTCGGTAAGTTATGCATTTTCTGATGGAAGTTTTATGCATAAATTCATAATAAGTGTGTCCGCAGAAAATTTGAGTAACTATTGAACATTCACCTTCTCACTTCATTACAACTTGAAAATGACTTCAGACCTGAGTGCAAAATCATATGAAAAATCATTAAATAACAACTTAAATTAATGAATAACGAAAAGCAAAGCTGTTCACAAATAGTTGGTGCAGATCTTTATTTTCGCAATAAAAGATTTAGTTACTTAGGTAGGTATGGTGGATAAAAGGAGTTGGAAAAAAGTCTAAGCGTGGAAAAAATGAAGAAGAAAAGCTACAACTTACAGAACCGCTGACTTTTGAACCACAAAATATAAATCGGTATGCGTCTAAATTCAAGCCCTATCGATTCAGCATAAATTCATTACCATTTTCTTTTATAAAGTTCAAACAACGAGTCGAGTCATTTCATGTCAAATTTACATTTTAATTTATACTACGTTCGGAGAAGTTAAACGAGAGTCTGCCAATAGTTTGTAAATATATCATTAACATACAGCATTTTATAAGAGAGAATAACACTATATAGAAATTCCATCGTAATTTTACACGAACATAAATATTACCTTAGAGAGGAAAGTTTTTGATTTACTGCAATAAAATAGCAATAGCAACATCATCATTACTAAGTCCATTCCCTGAAAAATGAAAAGTGAGATTAAGATTACGAATTGAATTCAATCATTGTGTGCTTAATTGCATTATTGGTTTAACATTCCACGTCTTTCCGAAAACCTTTTTTAATTTTTTAATGGTTTAATGAATAATGCTGTGCTACATTATCTTCGGAAATCGACCTCAAACTTAATTATTTGTTTATGAGATGATGTGGAGTTACTCGACATGAGTGAGTTATAGGACCCGTTGTTTAAGATTTATAAAAAAAATAGTAATGAATTTATGCTGAATCGATAGGGCTTGAATTTAGACGCATGCTGATATATTTTTTGGGGTGCAAAAGTCAGCGGTTCTATGAGTCGCAAATTTTCTTCTTCATTATTTCCAACTTTAAAATCTTTTCCCAAACTGTTTTTACCCACCATTCCTACCTAAGTAACTATATCTTCTATGCGCCAAAAAAACTAAGAAAATCTGTGAAATGCAATGCTTTTAGTGCAAAAATGAAAATCTGCGCCAAATATTTGTGAACAGACTTTAGTGAGACTCGCAAATATTCTTGTATAGCGAATTTCTTTTTGAATTATTGCTAACATAAAGACAAATTGAAATTCTTAACTCTTTACTTCCGTTTTAATAAAACTGATTTTTATAAATAACAAACCAAAGATATTATTTTGCATATGATGAAATGGTTTGTATCTATCAACTATACTGTAATTTGATACCGTTTTGGTTTTCATATAAACTGTTAGACACATGATGATATGAAACACTGATACTTAACTGAAACATATTTTCTTCCTGGAAAAATAGACTTCTTAGGTCATAGCCATAATGTGTCCGGCAAAATTTGCATTTGCCTGCGGGCGCAGATATTTTGGACGAAAATTGCTTGACCAACAAAATAAATAAAAGGAATATATTTAAAATACAATATCCTTTCCGTAAATTTACTTGCACGTTGGCATGGCCTGTAGTTAAGTACGTCATGACTGGAACCCATGCGATAAATGTCCATTGGTAATACAAGTACGTATAATGCTTTCACTGGTGCAGAAACGATACTGATTTTTAAAAAAAGTGGCTTACAAAAGTCACGGATAATGAGCGAACTGCCTGTTAGGAGCCTATGCCGCATGGAGCGCCCGCGCTTTTATCAGACACTGCATGATATACCGAGTAAAGCATTAACAACAGAACTACATGGATTGGATGATCCTCAGTGAATTTTCTTTTTTCAGCATTAGGCGAGAGCATAGGCGCAACAGATGAGAAGTAAGAAGTTTCTATCTTGCGTCGTTGTTAAGATATTGAGCGATCTGTGTAACATGTCAGACCGTGTCATTATGTAAGCCATGGGTTAAGGTCAAGGCTAGATATGGACTTTTGGTAGTGTAGTTCTAACAAAACCTTTTAATCTGATTATTGAGGCTATGAATAAAGTCTTCTTTCAAATGAGGTGCACTTCGCACATAAATGAGTTTTTAAGCCGTTCTAAAATGTCTTTTATCCTTTTGTTTGAAAACCACATAAGAGTACATGCTTGGACAATGAATATTGAAAAATATCCATTTTACACATAGATATCCATATTAACGATACATACGATATTTACATTGTCGGATTTCGATTCGTTTGTACACCTCCCCACTTGTCATCCCTTCGCGACGCCACTGCCTTATAGACTTAAAATCGTACAATTCTTTAATTGAGTCTACATGAGCTGTTTGTGTGTTTTAGAACCATAAGAAAAGTCAAGCGTCACTTTAATTGTTAGATGTTTATACTTTCAGTGACGTCATCATTCATCAGTCTTCAAAGCAGGAAGATAAATCTTCGTTTCAGACAAGCAAAACATTGTCAAATCCTTAAGCGAAATTCGATCAAGCGATACATCACTGCCTAGATTAGCATCAAGTATAAATACGACCGCCAAATCATAATGTACCAGCAAAGAGAGGTAACTAATGTCCATCTGCTGTTAAAAGACTATATTAATAAAAGCCAGTCTATCTGAAAGACGCGTTTAAAAATGGGAAAGTTTCTTCTTTTTGGCTTATGTTTAACAGGCCTGATTGTAAGTATATGTTTTTTTAACGTTTTTATTTGCAGTTAAATCAATTGTTTTTGTATAAAAGTTAATAAATTCTTAAATCTATACGACAAAAGCTTTGTACCACATGTCTCTAAAACTTACAGATAATAATTGAATAATGATTCTGAAAACTGTTTTGTTTCGGCTACAGACATTTAAGTATTTTGGGTGGTTCGCCTCATTTTTTTATTCATTGTTTGGACTATTATACTTTTATATGTGGCTTTTAAAAATATGGCTTCTCCTTTTGGACTAAGAGTAGTTTTGACAGTTGCTCAAATTGAAATTTTGTTCTTATCTTCGTTACACATCTAGACATTTATTTAGTTCTATGAAAAAAACTTGAAACCTATTTCGATGTCTTTCAATGTCGAGGAAGAAGTGAAGGGCCAATCTTAGATAAAAAATATTGAATATTGAAATATTTATTTGATAAATGTGATTACATTTTTTTTTCAGTTCGTTTGTCAAGTAAAGGCACAAGATCTTGCAACAGCCACTGCTGCCGTAGAAGTCGCCGGTCAAATCAAAGACCTGATCAAAACAGAAAAATCAAGTCACATTACGACCCGCGAGAAAACACCAGGATTCGAATTCCTCAACATGTACGCCCACGTTCAAAAAACACGTGGTTTGAAAAAACGTCACATCTTGAGAGTGATTAAGCGACGACTTCGACCTTTCTCAAAAGTTGACCGTCGTTTCAAAGAAGTTGTCGATACGTTGCTGGAATACATCAAAGACGACGTAGAAGAGCACCAGGAGCAATTTTTTACCATCCTCTCAAAAAACGGATACGGGGGGACGAGTGCACTCTTCGTATACTACAAACTACGTGAGGATGGTAAGTACAATTTCAAAAGCATGATGTTTAACGGTCGATTCAAACTCGCTGCCACCCTTGTCATTACTCGCCACGCGAAAAGTAATTTCTTTGGGTCGAGTTCAAAAGATGTCATTAATTGGTTACCAAGGAGAGGGATTACAGCGAAAGATATCAATGATTTGCTGAACATCATTGTGCCAAATATCAATAAGATTATGGAGGGATTCTTGCCGGGGGATGACTCAGATGAATAGGGGAAGGATTTTGTGAATATTCTAGAAATATTGTTTTAGATTTTATAATTATAGTAGGGAATTTATTGAAGAATAAATTTGTTAAATCAAATGTGATGTTGTTCTATATTAATCTTTTTTCACGGAAAATAATCTACTAGTATGAACATCATTTCTGATGTAAGAAAGGCTTGGTATCTAGATGGTGATACAAACTTAGAAGGAACGCTTTTAGAAGACCTATTTGTATCATTGAACAAATCAATGATCCAACTCACTTCTTTCGTGATGACCGTCATGTATAGACTTGTTAAGCACCGAACAACCTAATATAGTCCTTGACTCTGGTGTGAGACCATCCCTTGACCCCACTGTCAACCACCAAATAACTCATGTAAATGAATTTTAATTGGCATACACTTCCCAGTTATAAAAGATGTGTTTGTTATTTTGACCGTGCTATTGACTTGATAAATCGGGCCACTACTTACCTTGAATGGGCAAATGAGCTCAGCAAGTTCGACAGACCAACTAAACAAGTTTAATTTTTTAATAATACCCTATAGCCTAAATCGGAATAAGATGTACTTCTTTCATCCTTCGATTTTTTGAAGCTATTTTTTAATATTTTTTGATACTTTTTTTTTTGGCTTAAAGCCACATAAAAGCACTTTTTAGGAAATAGAAAAATTTATATTCAGAATATATTAAATAAGGAATATGTTGTTAGAATTTGGATCAATATTTACCGAATAAATGAACCCTAATGGTGCCCAAGCAAATTCACGCTTTTTAGCCGTTTTATGGACGTTTTATCTAAATTTACAGGTCTCTCACTCGGTTCAGAAACGTAAAATTGGCATCTTTATTTATTCCTTATTTCTTCTATCTTCTTTTTCTATCGTTCATTAAACTGCTTTGATATGGCTTTCAAACAAATAAAACAGTATCAAAAAATATTGAAAAATGATAAATTTTTTGCTGATGATACCTCCCTCTTTTCTATTGTTAATGATCCACACTTAAGTGCATCTGATCTAAAAAGTATTTATACCTAGGCCCATCAATGAAAAATTTCCTTTAATACTAATCCTTCTAAGCCTGCTGAAGAAATCATATTTTTTTGTAAAAAGATTAAAACTGTCCACCCACCACTGTTCTTTTTTAAATACAGAAGTTAAAACAGTTGATCATCACAAATATCTTGGTCTAGTTCTTGATTCTGAATTATCCTTTGTTAGGATATTAATAAAAAGACTAACATAGCTGAAAAATGGATTGGCTTGATTAAACACTAAGAAACTACTTACCTATAAAGTCCCTTGATCAAATTTATAAATAGTACATTCGACCCCACCTTGTTAACTGCGATATAGTTTACCACACATCTTTAATAACTAATGAATTCAGCTCGTCTCTCTCAGTAAACTATAAAATGAACACTCTTGAAGAAACTCAATATTAAGCTGCCCTAGCCATAACTGGTACTTGAAAAGGAACAAACCTTGACTAGATCTGTGAAGAACTTGGGTGTGAATCCCTTAACCATAAGAGAATTTTCAGACGCTTGACAATGTTTTTCAAGAAACAATATTACACCTCCTTACCTCAAGGATCATCGACCATTTCAACAAGGAAGGAATAATAGCCTCAAAGCCAATTGTATCATTAATACAATTTCCCAACTCAATTACTCTTTGGAATAATCTGACTCTGACATCAAAAGTGCTAACAGTGTTAACATCTTCAAGTCGTTCCTTCTAAAGATAATTCGCCCATCTAGGAATGAATTTACCAGCTTACTCCTATATGGTCACTCTTCAGTTACAGATCTAGGAAATGAAGTGATTTTGAATGACCAATTTATAGTAAGCACCACGTGACGCTAAGTGTTCAGCACCACGTAGTGCTAGCTATACATTTACCCGATAAATGTATAGCTAACACCACGTGGTGCTAAGACATTATTCAGCAATTTGTATAGTTAGCACTACATGAATATCTTGATTTATAAAAATATGATGACACATTTATGAATTTATGAATTTACATACAAAAAAAGGTTAAGAAGGAAAGAGATATAAGTTTAATAGAAGAACATGTTTTGTAAACATAAGGACATTTCATTACCATGTAATTATGTTAAACTAAGAATATTCTATTTCAACATTTTGCAGTTGATACGACGATGCCTTGCGTAAAATTGCCGCTATTAATCGCTGTCATAATTTTTTGAGATTAATTAATATGACAATGCCATGTGAGTTTAAAAACACAGTTAGCCTAGTTAAAAACTGTATGCTAGGTATTACGGTCTTTTCTAGTCTTTCATTTTAACGCAATATTTCTTCAATAGACATTCTCAGGGAAAACCCCTATATATGATGAATTCAAAAGCAGGAAATAAGGCTAATTCAAAAAGGACGTCACCGGGGAGAGAGTAGGGGGTCGCCCAAAACGGTAACTATTGGTGCAAAAGGGGTACACACAAATGGTGACGTCACCACCATATCTTTTTTATTTTAAAAACCTTTTGCATTTTGTCTTTATTTCTGTTATTGCTCATAATAAACCCATAAAAGTGTTTTTGGTGCTTGATCTTTTAAAAAAGATTGTTACTATTTACCCGGTGACTTAGAGAGCATTTTTGCGATGGCGTCTTTCCCGGGCTTCTTTTAGAATTTTTTGACAAAAAATCGCGTACCGTAATGCTTCAATTAAACGCCCGGGGCGTTTATTAAATTTTTAG
>JAUKPT010005808.1:0-10195 GCA_032273505.1 Nanomia bijuga | reverse complement strand
TGTTAGATTTTTGGATCAATAAATTTGTATTTGTATTCGAATTTATATTGTATTTGGATTTAATGTGTGGATTTTTGGATTTGTGGATTGGCATATATAACATTGTTTGACATGAGACAAATAAAATAAACAAACAATTTAATCACTGTTTGTTTATAAGTTTTTTTTTTAGTACAAACACCAATCCCAAACATGTGTTATGTTTGTAGATTGATTGACAAAGTTCTTTCACAACAAATAATGTCACCTTCGCCCACTAACAGATTGAAGATGTCTCCTACGTTCCATGTCATTTCGCTTGATCTGTTTGGTCCCTACAAAGTTAAACAGTGAAACAACGGTCTAGGAAGAAAGTGTGGGGTATTTTAATAAATTGTGCCTCAACGAGAGCCGTTCATATCGATGCTACTGAAGATTACGGTACAGATGCAGTCTTGCAGACCTTAAGAAAGTTCATAGCCCTACGCGGTGCACCTTCGTTGATATATTCTGATAAAGGATCACAATTATTAGCTGCAAGTGATGACTTAAAGAAACGGGAGTACAATAACCGAATTAGATGGAAAACCATTCCAAGTGAGGGCCAGAATCAGAATGGCCTGAGTGAGGCTCTTATCAAGTCAATCAAAAGATCATTGATGCACACAATTGGGAAAACTGTTATGACATTTTCAGGTTTGCGGATGATTTTTTATGAATTCGCATCCTTAATTAATGCCCGACCAATTGGAAAAGTGTCCTGTTCGGATCCAAAATGTCCAATTGCAAAGTACCCCGGAAGTAGTTCAAGGTCCGTTAGATAACGATAATTAATATTTTGTGTTTTATTTAGCTGTGATAAGTAGACATCAGTGTCGCGATTTTCCACGTAATATGGCATCATTTGGACATTAAAAGATTATTTCGAACTGCAGGAATTCACGTTGCACGATTAAATGGTATTTATGACTACGTAATGAATGCTCGTAATTATGACTACATAATGAATGCTTGTGATATGGAAATACGAATGCGTGAATAGTGACAGAATACAATGGAATTATTAAAAGGTGTAATAATAGCATAATCATAATCATAATTAGTGTAAAATTGTTTCATATGATTTTAGGGTAGAGATTTTTTACTTTATTCTGTATGAAATGTTGAGTGTAGTGACAAAAACATATTAAAACTTTTCTTAGTGAATAAATATATCACAGAATTATATAGATGTTATTAGTATTTTTGTCGCACTATTTCTTTCCCATGTAAAATGGCAAAACAGCAGCCTTACAGATATTTTTTCTTGTTTTGACGCCAGTTTGAAATAAGACGGTTTTTAAGCAAGACAAGTTTTTTTATGGAAGCACCTAAATTTTAGCTGAGGGTTGCAATGTTCTTATTTTTCCCTCATGTTTTTTCAGCCTTAGATTTTCAAATCTCAAACCAATCTCAGCGTGGGCGCAGGCTGCTTGAAATTGAAAGTTCGTTTCGCCTTTTTTTTGGATAATTCCACTTTAAATAATTTTTTATTTTTCGTCCATATAATTGTACATGGGTGCTACCTTATGATATTGGACAAACACTATATCCTCAGCCGGCCTTTGATGCTTTTAGTCATAGGGTATGATAAAATCTGTGAAATATTGAAATTTTTCATATACCCCCATTTTACGTTGAATTTTGACTTTCAGTCTCTAATTTTTACCCAATATCCAATATCCAGCGCATCACGCATTTAAGTTTTAGATTGCCATGTTATGCGAAACGAAATTTCATTGGCAAGAAACCTTATTTAAACGAGGTTCTTATAAATAAAAAAAACGTGTATTCTGCCTGAATGACCAGACTAATAATAACTGACAGAATATCATTTAATCTGTAGAACTTTACGCATACCAATAATACCAACTGTGGTTTAATGATCCCCTCTCTATACGTCGCACACATGTGCAGTCGTCCGAAGCATGTTTCGCAGCACGTTTTCGTAAATCTCATCTTGTTGTCGGAATTCAAATATTAATTTAACCTATCACTACTGTTTTACGTCGACCAATGGGATCGTTTGTTTTGGAATTTGACAGAGATAAAAACTTTCACATCAATATACTATAATATACGCATATTATAAACAAACAGAGAAGTGAAAGGAAAGTATATATCTTAACATCTGCCTCCAAGTAGAGATAGATCATCAAGGACGAGCTCTGCTAGTTGGTTTATTATTTCACATACACGGTAAGAAACATTTTTTTTTTTTCTATGGAAATCTCATACAATTTTCATATATGTATTCTATACACTTCTCATGAGTGATTCCCCCTTTACCCTGCTGTAGGTCAATCAAAATTTAGAAGTTTATCGGAGTACTATGAAAAGTTTTTTAATACAAAGACATTGAGAATTTCCATCAAATATGTTATCACCTTTCAGCACCTGCGTCAAGCTTATCATTGAGTGTACGAAAACTTATTTTATTTCTTTCATTTATTTGGGTTTTCAATCTGAATTACTTGGTAAGAAATTTCTTATATTTGATTATTGTACTTGGGGGCATCTCAAAACAATTAAACAGAAAATGTCTGATAAAGTATTTTCTCCCATCCCCCGCAGAGATACAGGGGGTGGGGGCTCTTAAAACGTTGTTTCAAACTGTTTTACTTTTCCTCTTTAGTATTCTAGGGACATTCGAGAGCTATATTTTTTATTGGAGAGAGTTTAATTTTTTACTCTACTCCCTTAACAGACAATTCCTTTTAAGAAAAATGAAAAGCTTTTTGAGAAAGTCCCTAGATGTAATTGTACCTAATAATTATACCTAATCAATTGATTCCATTTCAATTTGTTTGACATTTAGTTTCTTTTTTCTCGCGGGGTTTTGGAAGTTGTATCAAAATACTTTACATACCACCGTAAAAGTAGGTCCCTGACCCCCAGGGACCCTGGGATTGGAACCCTGCGCACCGGGGACTGGGACCTGGGACCCTTTTACTGGGACCAGGGACCCTTTTACCGGGACCCTTGGACCCATTTCCGGAACGCTGCGAACGCTGGGACCCTGGAAACCTTTTGATGGGATCTCGACAGAAAAAATATCCCTGCGTTCAACTTTTACAACCATCTTGATAATCAGACTTTCGGGGCGGTTTTCTTTCTTTTGGACGATGCCAGCGTATATACGAAAAATCAAAGCTTGTAATGGAAACTTTCAAAACTTTCGCTAAATTATGTGATAAAAAGTACGTGATCTCGGCAGAGAAAATTGCTGATACACGATTTATTGAAAGCTGGTCGTGCTTTTTTACATTGAGCAATAAAATTTTCGTTTTCTACTTTTCTACACGCTATAACCTTATGTTTACATCAAGATAGAAAATATGTTCTATCTGTCGAGCTTTCACATCGCCTGCTGATGATTTGATTTTCTTATATGACACCAGATATGTTGCCAGGGTTATTATCAGAACAACCGCGCTTAGCAAATAAGAAACGATCAGTTTAATACTTTCGTTCGTAAGAAGATTACGAGGCACTGTTATTAAAGGTAATTACTTATGTAATAAGTTAGCGATGAATTTCGCAACCTCCAACATGAAATATTTGTTCATATTTTAGATGATGTCGTGTGTAGATGAAATGCTCAATTATTAGACAACAGACAACGCTAGCTTAGCACATTGCTCCAAAAACCATGAACCAATCAAACTGTTTTACATTTTCCAATTAGTTATTAGGGGAATTGGAGAGCTTCTTTTTTGTTGAATATTTTCATTTTTTCTTAACAGATAAAGCCTGATCCCCCAACCCCTTAACAGACATTTTCTGTAATAAAAACTTTATTGAGACGGCCTGTTGCCCAATACTTGAGCAGTGGCGGATCTGAACCTTTTTCTGAGTATCTTCAAAAATGATTGCACCCAGGACTGGTCTTTAAAAAAGATGGCTTAGAGTGGGTCTCGAATGGTTGGATTTGGGTGTTAGAAGCATTATTGACACCCAGAAACTCATATTAGTTACACAATCACCTTCCATCATTACCATTCTATCCAGAAAATAAATATTCGCTCTAAAATGAGTGTATTCATGAATACACTGAATACATTCATTTTGCTAACTTCACTCCATCACTCCTGAGCATAGGTGGATTCTAGAAATTCCGACAGATTCAAGATATTTCCGAAAATTTTATTGCGAAAGCAACTACGAACAATTTAGATCTTAATTTTCTTCAATTCTTACTTTAATGTGATATATTTCACAAAATATTCGGTCAACTATACCCTTACGTCGTTTAGTTTATATCCAGTGGTAATTTTGAGCTTCATATTGTTTCATTTTTGATTTGTAAGTTCGCAGTAACATCTGTTTACTATATTTTTCATTTCACAGTACATTGAATCCCTATACCAGCTAAGAAATTTAAAATATTTCTGTTAACCACTTTTTTTCTTGTATTTATTCGCTTCCAGGGGGAGATGGCATCACCAGAAGGCATGATGAAAGCAGTTCAGTTGGAAGATGGGAAACTCTCTCTCCTCACCAAACCCATACCCGACATCGTAAACCCGAAACACGTACGGATACAGGTGACTCATACAGGTAAGAAAGAAACGAGGAAGAGGGAAGGGAAGGGAAAGAAAAGAGGGGGTCATTTTTATCAAATTAGTGTGAATTTGTGTTTATGTGTCAGTGGCGGGACAGGAGGGAGTCTGGCAGTGGAAATCCAGAGATTTGTGATGAGTGATTTCCCCTCGATCAACTGTGCATAAAAATTCAGTTCAGTACCTTCCGGTTTTTCTTTCGACCTGATTTTTTGGAGCAAATTTGTGTCATCAAATGATGTATCTATAGTCTGCCTCAAAATAATAGAACTACTTTTTTTGTAAAAGCTATAACTTAGTTATTTTCGGCTCGTTTTTACTTATTGGCTTAGGGAGCATTAAGGAGCACTCTGATATCATGTTATCGTTATAAATCAATGGAGAAGTATTGAGCTTGGAAATTGAAGATGAAAAAGGAATAGTTCTTTTTTATTAAATTAGTTCTATAATTTGACAGAGTTTAGAATCAATTTTCAGGAAAGTTGATTGAATATTCCTGGAATTGTGAAGCACTTCCGGATTCACAGAAGCATTCCAAAACTCTTAAACTTATGAAAATAATGATTTGGTAACAGTTAGAAGTGAACTTTTTTTGTTTGTTTTAGATTGTATAATCAGAGGGGAGCAGATTTTATGATTAAGTCAAGGTACACTCGAAAGTCAACCTCCAGTCTAAAGCATTGTTTAGATTAATAGTATTTTATGCACTTAGTTACTCACTATCGCACATTTATTTATTTACTTACAGGTGTGTGCGGGACAGACCTCTCTATTATTGCGGGCAAATTTCCTGCAGCCAAGCAGCTGGTTCAAGGACATGAATTCTCAGGACGCGTTCACGAGGTTGGATCAAACGTGATGACATTAAATGTCGGAGACAGGTCAGTTGGATTGTAATAATAAATTTTTCAAAATCTATTATCTATTAAGAATTTGTCGCTAAATTATGCCAAATTCAATCTTTTGATTGGTTGGTAATTACATCATCACCAAGAAACTGATTTATTCATTTAGACTATGACATTTTATATTGAACCATTAAGCTTCCTGATGCTGTAATTTCTTAACTAATTAAATAGCTTAAATAGTCTAAATTTGGCAAAAATTTCTAACTTTATCAGTTCTTTCCTTGTCAGGTCTATTGTATTGGTGTTCTTCTTGACATCATCGATAACTGAAGAGAAAGTTGATCAAAGATGTTTTGGTAGTTTCAAAATTATATACGCTAAATTTTACAAATTTTTAAAATCTATTACCTTCTCGGCTCATATTTACCAGTTTTTTTCGTGTTGTTAATTTCTATAATACCGCCCTCAACAATTCAGGTATTTCTTGTTTCCCTTTTTAAGAGGGAGATTGCGTGAAAATTATTTTCATGGCATTTTGGACATTGGTTCAATCTGAATTTTGATGATGTTATTTCGAACCATCGAAACGACATTAGAGAACGTCCAAATTGTGAATTTGTGTTTATCGGCGGAAATTTGGCCGCTAAGTGGGGAGGGTGGTTTTCGTGAGCATTGTTAAGTCCACTAAGGAAACACAAAAACAGTAATAAATGAAAATCAAATTTCAGGACTACATTAATATCCAGACTTTATTATATCCACTAAGCGGTAGGGGAAGGGGGTAAAATTTTAGCGGCCAAATTACCGCTAAGAAACACAAATTCTGTTTTTGAACGTTCCTTACCATCTTCGTTTTTAGGGTGTGTATCAATCCATACGACTACTGTCACGGGTGCATCTACTGTGCACGCGGAGACCCGCAGTTCTGTGAGCACGACGGCATGAAGACTGCATTCGGTTACCAGCGAGACGGGGGTTTCCAGGAGTACTGTATCGTCCCCGCGCACCTCTGTACCAAACTCCCGGAAGACATGGATCTTCTACACTCCGTGTTCTGTCAACCTCTCTCGACAATCGTTCGGGGGTGGGACAATATGGGACATGTGTCCGAGGACAGTAAGATCCTCATTGGCGGCGCAGGTAGGTAAAAGCACCAACAGAAAAAAAGATATGTATCTGCCGTACTGCCCGTGTTCATTTTTTTCTGCTGACTTGGGTGGATGGAAATTTGTTCGTTTTGGCCACGTGCAACGGCCGTAACATATCTATCTTTTTTTCGGCCATATCATATGTGTTTTAGTTTTCATTTATTATCTTCAATTCAGGGGTAAAGATACCATCGGACGTCGGACATGATGCGTAGTGTCCGATGTGTAGTGGTATGATGCGGACATGATGCGTAGAATTTTTAAATTTTTACTTATCATATTTTGCCCCAATTTTCTTTTTTGATCATTCTTCGAACATCATCAAAACCATATAAACAAAGCCTTTAAAAACGTAAAAATCTATTCATATGACAAAAGTCAAAACAAAATCTATTTTTGGGGTTATTGACCCCTACAAAATTGCAAATATGTCACGTTTTAATGAACATCTAAATTTCAGTTTTGGTAGGATCATAGATTGTATTTAATGGTACCAACATACTATATGACTAAGTTTTCACCATTATTATTGTTGGAATATTTAGCAAAAAGTGAATTCATCGATTTAGAGTTCCTTAGTTCCTAAACTTAAAACTGCATAATTACAAAAGAGATCATTATCAAGGAATTTAGCAACGCTATTGTAAGAATTGCACATTACACGTGAGACGATAAATTAATTGGTTTGTATTTTCCCAATGTAAAACATGTGATAATTTCCTTCAAAGGTTTTTAATCCAACTCTCACGATTTAAACTCTAACGGTTTAACGTTTAACTTGAGATATACAGGGCATCCGAAAAAAAATTATCTATTTTCTACTCACTCTTTAGTAGCTTTCATAATTTATTCAGAATACAAAATCATGTCAAATTAACTCAAAAGGACAAAAATACGTCGTTAAAAATCAAATGATTCTCCATTGGAATTTTAATGTAACCTTAATCATCTGTTTCAAGACTTCATTATCAATAATTTTTTAATAGAATGAAATAAGTCATTATAAGATCGTGAGCAAATACTTCATTAAAAGATACCAATGAAAGCTTTATTTGAAAATAAACAGTATTGCACGCATAAACGATTTCTTTGTGCTTTCAAAATGTTAGAATTGTTAATTTTGTTACGAGAGGTGAGTAATGGTTGCGTTCAAAACTAAAGGATAATATAGAATAGTATTGTAATTTAATTGTAATGAATAGGTTGATTAATCAATTAAACTCTCTTTGTATTTAGTTTCTCTAATGTAAGCAGTTAAATGAAATGAAACTTACAGTACGTGTGAACTAGTATTAAACCTGAAAAAAATATAAAACGGGGAAAAGCAGGTTTTCCCTCATATCTCAAGAACAATTCAACCAAAATTTATCAAAATTTGCATACTTCTTTGCCACTTAATTAGTGATCACTATATTCAATAAAATAGAATTTCAAATATTATCACACCGTATTTTGATCTTTTTTGTAGATTTGAGAAAAAGCTGAACCCCTTGAAATTTCTGTTTCGTCTTTTTACGAAGTTGTAGCAAATCATGTCTACATTGAGCATACGATACCAAAGGTTTATATTTAGAGAAGAAATTTAGATACTGTCCAGGAGCCAGGTGCATTTGTTGGTTGGTAGTGAAAATACTATTACTCCTATGCTTAGGAATTGGTCAAAATGGCTAAAAATAACGCTTAAAGACTAAACAAAACATTTTTTTTTCGCCGCCTTACCATGGTGGGCGGCATTTTAAGACATAATTGGATCTTCACTCTAAATAACTCATGTAAAGGCCCTTCAATCATGCTCGGACCATTAGGAAGAAAAGAAAATATCCCCCCAGTAAACAATCCTTAAAAAAGGCACTGATACAGTCAATTAAAGTTTTCTGTCGGCATAGAATAAGGCCATATCTTAAGCTGGCCATGTATGAATATTATCATTTCCTAGTATTATTGTATTGCATTAAATATATTGTATTATATGTTTTTGTATCTGTAAATTTCTTTTCCTTATATACTAATTATTTGTCTGAGGAATAAATGGATTTAATTTGATTTGATTTGGTATATCTAAGACTTACTTTCCTCTGTTGTGAAATATGTGTTTTAACACTCACTTGAACCTTTATGCGTTCTACACTCTCAAAATATATTAACTGGGAATTATTTGCAATAACCAATTGAGATAAACCTCGAGTATTTCTCACCTGATGACGTCATCGAGATAAATGACGGAGATAAGCAGGAGAGAGCGCAAAAATATATAAAAATGGAATGCGATAGAGTGGAATATTTCCAAGCCAAAGGAATTTGTCCCATTCTGCACACAATATGCGAGAGATAAGAGGTTTGTATTGCCGGCCTTTTGGCGAGCACCCTATTATGACGTAAGCAGTGTATATTACGAAACATTATTTCATAATTATAACAATTACGATGATGATTATGATTAATTTACAGAAATAAAGTAACTGATCTAAAAATATGTATTGCAGTGCTGGTTATTTTTGGTCGATTCTGTAACGGTTAGATTAGTGAAAAGGTTATACAAGATCAAATAATGAACTTGTTCCAATTATCAGTTTTGCTTTCGAAAGTAGACTCCGAACCACCATACAATACATTCTGAGTAATCTATTTTTCTCTATTTATAGTGGTTTTTGTGTTTAAGATGAGAATTCTTAACTTTTATGTCAAATTCATTTATTCTTAGCATTTTCTTAGTACACATATCATGTAGAGGAGGACATTTTCAAAATATTCCTTTATTATGAATCAAACTCATATGTTTTATTAAAAGAAGCTTGTATTGTCTGGCAGGATAAGCAATGTGAAAGGAAAAGGGTTTCTGTCCTAGCAACATTTATTGTTTTTAAGGGCTCTGTAAAAAATCTATACCAAATTTCAAAATATCCTTTTAAAGAATCCTGCTTTATAAGCCAAAAATATAGCCAACATTCCTCTTTTAATTTCACGAATATTACTAAGTACAAATATTGGCTTCTTTTTTTATTTTTTTATTTACAGTTTAAAGAATTACAAACATAGAAACACTCAGTTAAAGAAAAATAATACAGAAATAAAACTGAGACTCAAATCAGTGGCAAGAATATATTTTATCAGTGCCAACTGACGCACCAAACAGAACAAATTAAAATTAAAATTGGCTTCTTTTCTACTAATATAAGGGTACGTATCTAAGTTTAGCGATTTATCTATAAACCAAGTTAGAACATCTTAAAATAGCAGCCATTCTATTAATATACTTTATCGGTCTCTCTTATCTTGTTTGTCCATTTAAGTGACAATCGAATGAAAAGCATATATTGGATAGTTGTGGTCTTGAGGACTTTACTCCGAAAAGAGGTTTAATATTAATTTACTTCATTTGGGGTCATTTATCAAGCCTTCCCTTCCGAAGTATGTTTTTCACATTATTTTTATCCATTCATGGGTTGAAATAAGCTTTTCAATCGAGCTGGTTGTTTTATTCATAGTTAGTAGATCTAATGGTTGTGAAACATATTGTTATATGTTATTGTGGATGTTATGCGCGGCTAAATAATGACCCAATGTATTGAAATCTATTGATAAAAACTATTAACTCGAAACAATACCATTTTCATTAACC
>JAUKPT010005807.1:0-10195 GCA_032273505.1 Nanomia bijuga | reverse complement strand
GTGAACTGTCGGAGATATGAACTGTCGGAGAAGTGAACTGTCGGAGAAGTGAGTGTCGGAGAAGTGAACTGTCGGAGTAGTGAGTGTCGGAGAAGTGAGCAGACCCCCTAGTTTATGTTCTGTTATCTTAATACTACTAATAAAAGAAATATTTGCTGTAAAATTAGTGGATTCATGAATACATTGAATGCACTCCAGATCCGCCACTGATCCGTGGGAAGAATTTAAAATGGAATTTAGTTTTGCAAACTAGACGTAGCAAAAATAGTAGTGCGATCCATTCACAGTGTCAAGTTCAAAAGCACAGCTAATGAACAGAACCTGTTAGAAGTTTATTTGGGTATACATATCAGGGATGTAAATTTAGTTCTAAAAAGAAACTTCATCTGCCTATGTTAATTTCTACAAAGAATTGAATATTGTTCTTTTTATCCATCACATCCCTCCTCTGGCGGCACTACTGCATGGATATCAACTAGGTATCAAAATGACAGAAATATTACTTTACAAAAAGCACAAGATGTTTACAGTACAAAACGACCAGCGTATTGCTAACTAGGACGTAAATAACATAAAAACAAAAGAAAATATTCACAATAGAAACGCTTTATGTTCGAGCTTTTGCAGAAACTTTTATCAATTCTTTTTTCAATTGCCTTTTGAATTCATAACAATCGGTGATCATCGGTGATCTATTTGTTTTCACATAAATACTATTGTTAAACAGACCTCATTTTACTCTCACTTGATATTTCAAAGTGATTTTCAAGATTGGTTTGCCTCGAATACAATAGTACTTAATTAGGTAATAATCTGACAATAATCTGCTCTTAATGCAAGAAAAAAATGAACGCTGTGATAGAAGTAAAAGACACCCTATAGGTACAATAACCATGGCATGCAATCATTTGTAAAGATAAGGCGCCTTTACATTTCCTAGTATCAACAAACATCTAACCTTGAAAATAAATTATAATGGAATAGCTTATCAAACATTCGGGTGATCGTTTATCGTGTAACGTCGCCCGTTTTGTTCACTTGCGTTCGACTGCGTTTCGTCGCTCATATCGATACAGTTCGTGTAAGATTGCATCACCTCATAAGTGCTTAAAGGTCTCTCTTCCTTATCTTCATTATCAGGTGGCTTCTCATTACCGTCCTTAGGGTTGAATTCATCATAAAGTTCATTCGATGCAGCATTTGTGTGAATATTTTCATCATAACAAATTGCGTTGATATTTTCTTTAAATTCAACTTCTTCCTTATAATCAACTGGCTTATCTTCTTCTTCCACGCCTGCATCACCCATATTCGCATCTTTTGTTTCTTTCAATGGAGGAAGAAACAGCATCGATACAAGAGTGATAGCACCAAAGAAAATGTAAGGTGCAAATTTGTTCAGTTTTGAGATTTCGACGTTCACGACTGGTGCTAGAGCTGCACCAAGACGTGTCAGTACTTGAAGGAATCCCATCGCTTCACCACGAAGATGAGTTGGGTATAGTTCTACGGTCCAAGTTTGAAGGGAATTATAACCAGCTCCAACACTACATTTACCAAGCATACCAAGTAATATACGTGATATTTTAGCTTGTCCGTGTTCCGGTGCAAAACATAATCCAATACATGATAATGTACCGATGGCATAGAAAAATAAACAAGTCTTTTTACGGCCCAAACGATCGCATAAGGGTACTGCAGCTAAAGCGAAGGGAATCTCTGACATGGTAACAATAGTATAGTCTCTGTACATAGAGCCACCGATATCTTTAGCGGCAAGATATAGTCCATAAAAGGTCATTCCCCCAACGATATACCCTAGAGTTTGACAAAAGGTCTTTTTCGCCATTTTTCTTTCCTTGAATAAATCTAAAGGATTTGATTTATGATTTGTCGGTGCCGCATCCATTCTGACGACAACGTTTGGTGGCAAGGGCCGACCATTAAATTTAGCAATACGATTAATAGTACTCTGTAGTTCTTTTGTTTTTCCTTGAATTGAAAGACTACGTAATGATTCGGGAATGAAAGACCAGAACAAGAACACGAATAAGTACGGCGCAGTGCATACTAAGAATAAGGTCTTCCATTCACGAATAAAGTAGGCTTTAAGTCCTAATATAGCCATACTCGAGGTAACGAAAACGAAAATAATGTTTCCCGCAAATGCTCGGTATTTTGGGCCGACTATTTCCGTCATAATCATGATCGACTGTTGGTATGTACCCGGAGTAAATACACCAATAATAAACCGGAAAAAGATGATGGCGAAAACCGACGGCATAAAACAACTTGCAAATCCTGAAACCATGATGGCGGCAATAGACACAAAAATTACGATTTTTCGCCCATACGTATCTGAAACCCATCCAAGTAAAACGGCACCGATAATCCAGCCGAGAAAGAATACCGAAACATTTATCTCAAGTATCCAGTTATTCGAACAATAGATATCGAATTGCGTCACTAATGAATAATCGCGCGGATACACATATTCCCAGTCTTCTCGTTTCAAACCACATCGAAATTTATCTTTCGGCGAAAACGACGTTTTATTCGAAGTACAAACCGTACTATTAGCAGCACATCTCCAGTCGGGTGCATCTGCAGCAAAAAACATCATCATGATTTGAAAGACAGGGGGTAATGCCATAAGACAAAATATTGCGTTGACGATGATCTGGAAGCGACCATATTCACCAACTATTGTCAAGGCTTCATCTATACTGATCGTTTGAGTTTTGTTTTTGTCTTTCTTGTTTAAATCCATTTTGTATTAATAACTAAAAAGAAAAGTTATTTGTATAATTAATATAGCCGAATATAGTTAAAACATATAATATAGTTAATGAAATAGGCATAGACTTTAAACTTAACTCTTCTTCATTCTAAATGCACTATCGTTTTGAAGGATTTAACTAACTACAATTTGTATAGTTAATGATGCCTAAAATATGAATTACAAATACTTGCAAATACTTCATCCATTAGTTAAAACTTTGGATGTCTTAAATGCCTAAAAATTGAGACGTTACAGACTAAATAAGCCATTGTACATTGTACAAAAAAGAAAATCACAAAAATCACGGAAATAGCAAATAAATCACAAAAATCACAGGAAATAATTAAGAAATCACAGCAAACACTATGTCAATGGTTGACGTTCTTTCTATTGTTGCGCAGCTTTCGTCTCGATTCCATGCAAGCATGACGTAGTTTATGGACAGGTCTATCACAGAAATGACATGGAAAACACTAAAATCACAGAAATCATAGAAATAACACTAAAATCACAGAAAACACAGGAATTACAGAAATCACAGAAATCACAAAGAAATCAGAGAAATCAGAAAAATCAGATAAATCACAAATAAATCAGAAATCAAGTACGCTTTTTTCATAGTGATTTACCCCTCGCAATAAGTAAATCACATTTAGAACGTTGTCTAATGTAGAAGAACCCTATCGACCAAATAGTTCCAAACACAATTCCAACCTGAATAACTTCACAAATATCATCAGTATTTATGTAAGAAGCCTTTTCATCGAAACTAATGAAAAAGGTAAACAATTCTTTTCTTTCCATTCAGCGTGGGATTCATGGTTTGGAGTAACATGAGCATTAACACTTGTGTTAGAATTACATTGTAAAAGAAAAACTTATTCATTAGGTAAGGACATCAAAAAATAGAAATACCTTGTGTATTTTTATTTAGTATATCTGTCACATGACAAAAAGGGCTATCTTCAGGTTCAGTTTGTTCAGAACCACTAAATAACCGTTCAAACGTGAGCTGGCGAACGTCTCTGAACGCAATTATTGAATTTGTGAAAATGACACCTCTACGTAATTGTTACCTTGCGTGTGTTGAATATCGAATTAAAATTCCTATTGAAAAAAAAGAAAACACTTGTAACAATAACATAGCACCAAATCCTGTTGTACAAAGAGTTTTCATCGCACCTTAAATATCAAACTTCATTAAATCATTTTTCATTTGAACTTCCTTAATATAAACGTATTCTGTCTGGGTTTGTCATATTGATTGCGGCCGCTCATTTTCCTTTAATCCCTCTTTGCAAAGTAAAAACTTATAGTCAAAATCTATACCTTTATCAAGCAACTCGAGCCTTACTTCCACCAATCAGAATTGTTCACATTCTGTGGTAATTATAACTATATCTGTACAGTGACCGGACTCGTGTGTTTTTCAACAGTTTCAAATACTGGGAATCAGTTTTCCATATTGAGCAATCGCATTGCGAAACATAAGATAGGACACCAAAATCGTTTCTTATTTAAAACAATTAGTTCAAACATTTATGTGGCGTTGCAAATTTAACGGTGTAACTCTTACATAAAATGTTTAGTCGAAAATATTTTGATATCATTGTGTTTTGTTTTTATGAAAAGGCTTCCACAACCAACGCATACAAGAGTAGTCTCGGAATTTTTGGTATGGAGATTTTAGAGAGAATTCTTTTTGATTGGTAGTATGGCGTCGGAATATTATAAAAATTACATGTTCACGTCTATCAAAATAATTTCAAAATGTAAGAGGCTTATAAGAGATGTAAGATTTTCAGTAAGGAATTATTATAGCCGTTTGATTGGTTAGAAATTACAGCATCAGAAAGCTTATTGGCTCCATACTAAATGTCACAATTTGATGGTTTGTTAAAATTCGAAATAAGAAAAACGTTTCTACATAAACCAATCAGGATCTTTATGATGTATTTTTTAACTATCCAAGCGGCAAAAATAGCCGAAATTTGGCGACCCCTAAAGCTAAAACGTTTTTCAAAAAGTTGATAAAAAATACGTATAGTCCATACAATCGTACACGGTGGAGTTTAATGTACTTGGATAACGGGAACATCATCTTTTTCAGTGACCCCCTGCATCCCCCCAATCCTCAAAGTTGGACGTTATTTGTTTATGGTTCCTAACAAAAAAACCATCTTATTTACAATAAAGCGCGATTTTACGAAGCAAATAATTCCCCCTAAGAATCTGTCTGTAGAAATTCGATTAGCTCATCATAAGACCTACAGATAACGATTGCAGTAAACCGGGATTACATATATGGGACGCACACGTCCTAGTAAAATCACTAAAAGTATGTTGATTTCACCACTATTTGAATTATGGGCATGTCTGATAAACAATGGCTTTGAGAAGTCAAATACTGTGAGATTAAATAAGATAATGCATAGAGTAATCGTTTTTGAAAATGACCAGGAATTTTACTACAATACATAGCCTACTTTATACAGGGCCCCACATCTTGCCGACAAAATATCGAGTTGGGCGTTTTGGGACCATCTGCGATCAAACCACGATGATAAGTGTATTCAAAAGCATTTCCAGAATACGTGGGGACGAAATTATCTTTTGGAAGAAATTATTGGGGGAATAAGTCAGTCGCTTTTATATTATTGATCACGTGCTTTTTTACAGCATGCGCGTATAATGGAGGACAATGTCATGACGAAGTATTATGAGATGATCAATATCCGTTCACCAGTTATTCTTCTTTAAAGTTCTTTTGAGTACACTTTCGATTTCATCTTATAAGACACTCGTCAACCTGAGAGTAGAGATTTGCTAGATATACTAGCTGTCGTTACATTTAATGATCTATTGTAATGTATTCTTATTATTATGTCGATAAACAATTTTGCGTGCTATGTATAGATTCTATAGTAATCTTAGCCGGACTAGGCCGTTAATCAATTAAGTCTTCAATAGATTCATAACATTATCGTTCTTGCTACCTTGAGACGAATTTAAGGTTTATATCTACCTTAATGTATTACCTGTTACATAGATAAAATGTTAACCGGTTTTCTGATATAAACTCCAATAACTCAAGAACGCGTTGAATAGGTAACTTGCAAATTAATGAGAGCAGAGATGCTATTTATATGTACATGCTGTAAAAAGCACGTGATCAAAAATATAAAAGCGACTGACTTATTGACTCTAATAGTAAAAAGTACGAAAGGTCCATATTTTCCCCAATATTTTCCCCTAAAAAAATTTTTTGTCCCCATGTATTCTGGACATGCTTGTAAATACACTGAGCATCGTGGTTTGATCGCAGATGGTTCTATGGAACTAGTAATGCAGAATAGAGACACTGGAATAAAAACAAACTTGTGAAATTAGTCATTATAATTAGCCCAGTTCAGTATAGCTAGAATGAATTCTGATGAACTGAGTTCTCGAAAAACACTGGAATATTTTTAAACGTTTATGCTATATAACATGATCCTCATTACTACAATTTAATTTAAAGTAAATCTTTTTAAATCCAATCGAACGTATGATGGCATTGACTTGATCTTACGAAATGGCACAAACTCATCGAGAAAAATAGTAGAAATGATAGGTTTAAAAAGGAAGTAGTTGAAAAAAGCATTTTGGCATGGATCTAGTATAAAAGAAAAAAACCATCTTTTTACTTTTCTACAATTCATTATGTATACTAGTAGGAAATGCAGCACGAGCTAAACCGTTTAGTCAAATCCATTTCGAGGTAATATGATGAACTAATTCCTAACTTATTATGTCTTTAAACAAAAGAAGGGGCCGATCCAGGGGGAGGGAAAGGAACTTATTCCTCAGTCAGATTCTAATATCTTCTTTTAAATCTTGACTTATTTGAATTTTTCATTGAAAATTCTCTCATTAATCCTTTTTTGCCCCTATCGGAAATATTCGTTGATCAGCCCCTGTTAAAGATATGGTTTTCCAAACTGTTCCTTTAAAAACAAAATTTAAATGTACTTTATTCGTTATATTTCAAAATATGGGTTTGATCTAATTTCGTTTTTCGTTTTCCATCTTTCTACTTGGAAATCAGATTACATCTTTTTGAAGCAAAATTGTATAAAGATTTTTTCAATTGGGAATTTAACGTATTTAGATAAAAAGGTAAAATATTGTTATCAGAATAATTCTTTTGATGGGTTTGCTTCCTTGATATGCTTAAAAAAATGAAAAGGGAATTTGAAAAACAACAACAGATTTATCGACGCAATGACGCAGCGATAGCTCAATGTGGGTAAGGAAAAACATTTTTCCTTTTGGTAATAGGATAATGCAGATGAATTATTTTACAAAATTCAATTCAATTTAAATATTACGGAACAATCTTATCAAGGGAAACAGTTAGTGGATTAATTAACCGGGCAAAATCATCTAAATACACACGAAATGGAAATAAAATGTAGTTGAATTAGATTTCAAATCAACTCGTTTAAGAATTAGTTTCCTCGAAATTTCCGCGATTTCTTTTGATCCTTAAGCAAGCCACCCCCCTCCCCCCTCGCCAAATTTAATTGAAACGCTAAATTTCATTCACTGCTAAATTCAATTTTTATAAAGGGGACATCTCAAAAAGGATGACCCCTTTTTCTTCTTAACAGATTATGCTTGAGCCCTCCACCCCATTTTTAAAACCTTTTTGAGAAGACCCCTAGCATATTAGAAAATTAATTACACTCTTACTTCAAGAGATGAATAACAAAAATCAGCTTAACCATACAATCATCCAAATCCAACTAGTTAAAGAGGTCTCTAAGAGACGAAAAGAAACAGGATAGCTCACCTTACCACAATATTGACACGTGGTATCCTTGTTTGCCGAACAATTTGAAAGGACAATATATCCTTCAAGACAATGGCGACATGGCAAACAAATCACTTTCGCCGAATGAAAATATGTGTTCACCGGACAAACACACAATCGATCGGTTGTTTCCGTACAATTCCGGATGGTTGTCTGTTGTCGTGTACATCGCCGGCACCGGACACAGGTGCCGTTTGTTTTGTAATGTTCAGTCTAAAAGTTAAATTGATAATGGCAGGTATTACAAGATTAAGGTTGTCCGTGAGCTTTGTTCATTTCCATAGATATTTTTCCTTTTTTGCTATGTCATAGGGTGTTAAAAATACATCCAATGATGTAGTATGGAGATGATTTACCTTCTAGTCGCACGGGAAATGGGGGTCTTGTAACTGCTCAATTTGGCTCAATTTTCATTAATATCTCGCCGTAGAAATGACCATTTTGTCTTACATTTGGAAACTATGTTTTGACGATAATTAAATTCACCAAAAATCGCGATTTTTGGACATTTCTTTCAAATATTTGGGGTATATCAAGCCTACGATTCGTAGGAATTGAAGCTGTTCCTCTATGGCACATTTTCTTACCTTTTTCAATGGAAGCGGTAATTATTTGTTCTTTACGTACTAGGAAAGTGTGTGTTACGGCATTCAAAAATCGATTTTTACCCCCGGTTTAAGATTTATAGTAAATACAGCGCTTTAAAAAATGTTCTATTGTCAACAAAATAGCAACTCGTAGAAGCCCCGTCTGCACGAAATTGAACACGATAACAATGAACTATTACTCAATTTTAATGTATAGGCGAGTAAGACAAAATCGTGCACTGTTAAGATTATACTAAAGAGCAATACCTTAGTCCACTATTCTAGCTAATTATCTTTACTACAATATAATGATTTTAAATATACATTTCTCCGTGCATAGTTACATAGCGCGAAAATATTCATTTACATTTTAAATTCTAACGCATTTACGCATTACAATAGATGCCGCCAACTCGATAATAATTCCTAATGACTAGTATTTTCTTGTTTGGACGTGATAATAAAGCAATTAAAAATGTAAGGACATATTTTCTTATCAGCAAAATATCATATATGTGAACCTCACGGAGACCTTAATACAGAACATTTGGAAAATATGTAAAAAATTATTCAAGTACGGTTCTACTTCACATGGGGATTTAGGGTCGAAAATTGACAAGAATCTTTGTACTTATGTCAAAGACCTGAAAACGTTGCGTTTGACATAAAAAAAAGCGAAGATAATTTTTTCTAAAAAGATTGTTTAGTCCTATGCTTGACATTTTATTTGAAAGATGACGTCAAGTGTCTAGACAAGACATATATTACTCCGGGAAGAGATTTTCAAGACTGGTCATCAACACTTAGACAAAATACAATAATCTTCTGATTCAAATCTTTTCAAATGAAAAACTAAATGTTTAATTAAATACTGCACACATTAATAGATTCGAAGGCTCACAATCTAATCTGTTTGTTAGTCGTTTTAGTGAACCAAACAAATTATCCGTTGTCAAAATTAGCGAATGTGTGCTGTGTGATTAAGTTTCTTGACACATACTCATCAAATGGGACAGCACAGCAGTTGTATTGACGATCCGACAATTTATTGATAACAGTACAGGTGAATAAATAGAATTCATTTACCGCTGACCTATGTACACATGGGAGAATTTCAACCCCAATTCTCTTTAAAGGATTGCAAAAAATATATAGCTGTTAAGATTTGTTGTATTAAAGACCATGGGCTTTGTATTTCCCAGGACTTACTAAAATGGTTCTTACCAACATT
The DNA here is from genome assembly GCA_032273505.1 of Nanomia bijuga. Lineage (NCBI taxonomy): Eukaryota > Metazoa > Cnidaria > Hydrozoa > Siphonophorae > Agalmatidae > Nanomia > Nanomia bijuga. Next base: position 740 of record JAUKPT010005807.1, on the reverse strand, counting down.
TCTTTTAGAATATGACTTACCGGGCAAATTGTGTCAACAAAGGAGACCAAAGCCTACAAAATATAAATAGTATCAAAAGATTAGGTCAATATTTTTAAGAAGAAGTCCATAACATTTAACATACGTAGAACGTGTCCGCTTATGATTAAATCGCAGTTTCTGTTCCAGCACATTTCTCACATTCAAACAATGCAGTGGCGGATCTAGAATATCTCCAGTGTCCTTCACGGAGACACCCATTTTTGATAAAAGCAATTTTTTTTCAGGTCTGTATTATTAAAGTCTTAGTTGGCCGCTCTATCAATCGTATAATTGGTTCAAGATAAGGACGAACATGGCCTGAAGTATGTGCGTTTCCAGTGTGTTTCAATTTTCACACAGTTTAGGTAAAATGTCACTTTTGAAGAGACTCGGAAATTGGGCTAGATCCATCATGCATTAAGTTTTCGAAATCGTCAACAACAGTTAATGGCAGTTAAAGAAGAAGTAAATAAGTAGAAGAATGGTAAACTTAAATCTTCGGATAATATGCTTTTAAAAAAAGGATTGTATTGCAGGGATAATTGTAACGAAATTAAGGTCACGATCACACTGATCGGCAGCGATCGTTTTTGTTCGATCAAAATGAATTTAGTTCGATCAAATTGATCAACATAATCCAGTTTTTCTCCCATGTACATTTAGTGTACATTTTCACTGGAAAAGACACTGCAGCAGACACAAACTCGCGACAGGAGCTA
>JAUKPT010005806.1:0-10195 GCA_032273505.1 Nanomia bijuga | reverse complement strand
GTGCGAAAGTGGTTCTGCGAAAGCAGTTCTGTTGGCTCAGATAGATAGCTTGGATGAATGTGCGAAAGTGGTTCTGCAAAAGTAGTTCTGCTTGCTCATATAGATAGCTTCGATAAATTTTCGAAAGTATGTCTGCGAAAGTGGTTTTGCTGGCTTTTATAGATAGCTTGGAAGAATGTGCGAAAGTTGTTCTGCGAAAGTGGTTCTGCTGGTTCAGATAGATAGCTTGGATGAATGTGCGAAAATGGTTCTGCGAAAATGGTTCTGCCGCCTCAAATAGATAGCTTGGATAAATGTGCGAAAGTGGTTCTGCGAAAGTGGTTCTAATCGCTCATATAGACAGCTTGGATAAATGTGCGATATTTGTTCTGCGAAAATTGTTTTGCTGGCTCATATAGATAGCTTCGTTGAATATGCGAAAGATGTTCTGTGAAAGTCGTTCTTCTGGCTCATATAGATAGCTTCGATGAATGTGCGAAAGTTGTTCTGCGAAAGTGGTTCTTCTGATTCAGATAGAAAGCTTGGATAAATGTGCGAAAGTGGTTTTGCGAAAGTGTTTCTTCTGGCTAGTAGAGATAGCTTTGATGAATGTGCGGAAGTGGTTTTGCGAAAATGGTTCAGCTGGCTTACATATATAACTTGGATGAATTTGCGAAAGTGGTTCTGCGAAAATGATTCTGCTGGCTCATATAGATAATTTGGATGAATGTGCTAAATTGGTTCTGCGAAAGTTGTTCTGATGGCTTTTATAGACAGCTGTGATGAATATGGGAAAGAGGTTCTGCAAAAGTTGTTCTACTGGCTCATTAAGATAGCTTGGATGAATGTCCAAAAGTTGTTTTGAGAAAGTTCTTCTGCTGGCTCAGATAGATAGCTTAAATGAATGTGAGAAAGTGGTTTTGCGAAAGTGGTTCTGCTGGTTCAGATAGATAGCTTGGAAAAATGTGCGAAAATTGTTCTGCGAAAGTGGTTCTGCTGGTTCAGATAGATAGCTTAAATGAATGTGCGAAAATGGTTCTGGGAAAACAGTTCTGCTGCCTGACATAGATAGCTTAGATGAATGTGCGAAAGTGGTTCTGCGAAAGTGGTTCTGCTGGTAAAGATATATAACTTGGATGAGTGTGCGAAAGTGGTTCTGCGAAGTTGGTTCTGCTGGCTCATATAGATAGCTTGCATTAATGTGCGAAAGTGGTTCTGCAAACGCTGTTCTGCTGCTTCACAAAGATAGCGTGGATAAATGTTCGAAAGTGGCTCTGCGATAGTGGTTCTGCTAGCTCAGATAGATAGTTTGTGTGAATGTGCGAAAGTGGTTTTAAGATAGTGGTTCTGCTGGCATAGATAAATAACTTGGATGAGTGTGCGAAAGTGGTTCTTCGAAAGTTGTTCTGCTGGCTCATATAGATAGCTTGGATGAATGTGCGTAATTGGTTCTTCGAAAGTGGTTCTGCTGGCTCATATAGATAGCTTGGATAAATGTGCAAAAGTTGTTCTGCGAAAGTTGTTCTGTTCTGCTGGCTTATATAGATAGCTTGGATGAATGTACGAAAGTGGTTCCGCGAAAGTGGTTCTGCTGGCTCAGATAGATAGCTTGAATGAATGTGCGAAAGTGGTTCTGCGAAAATGGTTCTGCTGGCTTACATATATAACTTGGATGAATTTGGGAAAGTGGTTCTGTGAAAGTGATTCTGCTGGCTCATTTAGATCTCCTGAAAGAATGTGCGAAAGTGGTTCTGCAAAAGTGGTTCTGCTGGCTCAGATAGATAGCTTGGATGAATTTGCGAAGGTGGTTTTGCGAACGTTGTTCTGTTGCTTCACAAAGATAGCGTGGATGAATGTGCGAAAGTGGCTCTGCGAAAGTGTTTCTGCTGGCTCAGATAGATAGTTTGGGTGAATGTGCGAAAGTGGTTTTGCGATAGTGGTTCTGCTGGCATTGATATATAACTTGGATGAGTGTGCGAAAGTGGTTCTGCGAAAGTGGTTCTGCTGGCTCATTTAGATAGCTTGGATAAATGTGAGAAAGTGGTTCTGCGATTGTGGTTCTGCTAGCTTTTATAGATAGCTTGGATGAATATGCGAAAAAGGTTCTGCAAAAGTCGTTTTGGCTTATATGGATAGCTTGGTTGAATGTGCGAAAGTGGCTTTGAGAAAGTGCTTTTGCTTGCTCAGATAGATAGCTTGCATTTATGTGCGAAAGTGGTTTTGCGAAAGTGGGTCTGCTGGTTCAGATAGATAGCTAAAATGAATGTGCGAAAGTTGTTTTGCGAAAGTGGTTCTCCTGGCTCATATAGATAGCTTGGAAGAAAGTGCGAAAATTGTTTTGCGAAAGTCGTTCTTCTGGCTCATATAGATAGCTTGGATGAATCTGCGAAAGAGGTTCTTCGAATGTTGTTCTGCTGGCTCATATAAATAGCTTGGAAAAATGTGCGTAATTAGTTCTTCGAAAATGGTTGTGCAGGCTCATATAGATAGCTTGGATAAATTTGCGAAAGTTGTTCTGCGAAAGTTGTTCTGTTCTGCTGGCTTATATAGATAGCTTGGATGAATGTGCTAAAGTGGTTCTACGAAAGTGGTTCTGCTGGCTCAGATAGATTGCTTGGATGATTTTGCGAAAGTGGTTCTGCGAAAGTGGTTCTGCTGGCTGGAAGAGATAGCTTGGATAAATGTTTAAAAGTGGTTTTGCGAAAATGATTCTGCTGGCTTACATATATAACTAGGATGAATTTGCGAAATCGGTTTAGCAAAAATGGTTCTACTGGTTCAGATAGATAGCTTGGATGAATGTGCAAAAATGGTTTTTCAAAAGTGGTTCTGCTGGCTCATATAGATAGCTTGGAAGAATGAGCCAAAGTTGTTCTGCGAAAGTGGTTCTGCTGGTCCGGATAGATAGCTTGGATGAATGTGCAAAAATGGTTCTGGGAAAGTGGTTCTGCTGCCTCACATAGACAGTTTGGATGAATGTGCGCAAGTGGTTCTGCAAAAGTGGTTCGGCTGGATCCGATAGATAGTTTGGTTGAACGCGAAAAAGTGGTTTTGCGAAAGTGGTTCTGCTGGTTCATATAGATAGCTTGGATGAATTTTCAAAAGTTGTTCTGCGAATGTGGTTCTGATGGCTCATATAGATTGCTTGGAAGAATGTGCAAAGTTGTTCGAGATAAGTATTTCTTCTGGCCCATATAGCTAGCTTGGCTGAATGTGCAATATTTGATCTGCGAAAGTGGTTCTGCTGGTTCATTTAGATAGCTTGGATTAACGTGCGAAAGTGGTTCTGCGAAAGTGTTTCTGCTGGCTTATATAGATAGCTTTGATGAATGTACGAAAGTGTTTCTGCGAAAGTGGTTCTGCTGGTTCAGATAGATTGCTTGGATAAATGTTCGAAATTGGTTTTGTAAAAATGGTTCTGCTGACTTACATATATAACTTGGATGAATTTGAGAAAGTGGTTCTGCGAAAGTGATTCTGATGGCTTATATAGATAGCTTAGATGAATGCGCGAAAGTGGTTCTGCGAAAGTGGTTCTGCTTGCTTTTATAGATAGCTTGGATGAATGTGCGCAAGAGGTTTTGCGAAAGTTGTTCTGCTGGCTCATATAGATAGGTTGGATAAACGTGCGAATGTTGTTCTGCGAAAGGGGTTCTGCTGGCTCAGATAGATAGCTTGGATAAATGTGCGAAAGTGGTTTTGCGAAAATGGTTCTGCTGGCTTACATATATCTTTGGAGGAATTTGCGAAAGTGGTTCTGAGAAAGTGGTTCTGCTGGCTCATATAGATCGCCTGGATGAATGTTTGAAAGTGGTTCTGCGAAAGTGGTTCTGCTGGCTTTTATAGATAACTTGGATGAATGTGCGAAAGAGGTTCTGCGAAAGTTGTTCTACTGGCTCAAATAGATAGCTTGGATAAATGTGCAAAAGTTGTTTTGTGAAAATGGTTCAGCTGGCTCAGATAGATAGCTTGGATGAATGTGCGAAAGTGGTTTTCCGAAAGTGGTTCTGCTGTTTCATATAGATAGCTTGGATGAATGTACACAAGTTGTTCTGTAAACGGGATTCTGCTGTCACATATAGATAGCTTGGAAGAATGTGCAAAGGTTGTTCTAGGAAAGTCTTTCTTCTGGCCCATATGGCTAGCTTGGATGAATGTGCGAAAGTTGTTCTGCGAAAGTGGTTCTGCTGGCTTTTATAGATAGCTTGGATGAATGTGCGAAAGAGGTTCTGCGAAAGTTGTTCTGCTGGCTCATAAAGATAGCTTGGATGAATGTTTGAAAGTGGTATTGCGAAAGTGGTTATGCTGGCTTTTATAGATAGCTTGGATGAATGTGCGAAAGAGGTTCTGCGAAAGTTGTTCTACTGGCTGATATAGTTAGCTTGGATAAATATGCAAAAGTTGTTCTGTGAAAGTGGTTCTGCTGGTTCATATAGATAGCTTCGATGAATGTGCAAAAGTTGTTCTGCGAAAGTTGTTCTGCTGGTTCATAAATGCAGTTTTGAATAATGTGCAAAAGTTGTTCTAGGAAAGTTGTTCTTCTGGCCCATATAGGTAGCTTGGATAAATGTGCGAGAGTTGTTCTGCAAAACTGGTCCTGCTGGTTCATTTAGATTGTTTGAATGAATTTGCGAAAGTGTTTCTGCGAAAATGTTTCTGCTGGCTTATTTATATAGCTTGGATGAATGTGCAAAAGTGGTTCTTCGAAAGTTGTTCTGCTGGCTTATATAGATAGCTTGGATGAATGAGCAAAAGTTGTTCTGCGAAAGTGGTTCTGCTGGCTCAGATAGAGAGCTTGGATGAATGTGCGAGAGTTGTTTTGCGAAAGTTGTTCTGCTGGTTCATATAGATAGCTAAGATGAATGTGCAAAAGTGGTTCTGTGAAAGTGTTTCTGCTGTCTTATATAGATAGCTTGGATGAATGTGCGATATTGTTTCTGCGAAAGTGGTTCTGCTGGTTCAGATAGATAGCTTGAATTAATGTGCGAAAGTGGTTTTGCTAAAATTGTTCTGCTTCCTTACATATTTAACTAGGATGAATGTGCGAAAGAGGTTCTGCAAAAGTTGTTCTGATGGCTCATATAGATAGCTTGGATGAATGTGCAAAAGTTGTTCTGCAAAAGTCGTTCTTCTGGCCCATATAGGTAACTTGGATAAATGTGCAAAAGTTGTTCTGCGAAAGTGGTTCTGCTGGTTCATTTAGATTGTTTCGATGAATTTGCGAAAGTGTTTCTGCGAAAGTGTTTCTGCTTGCTTATATATATAGCTTGAATAAATGTGCGAAAGTGATTCTGCGAAAGTGGTTCTGCTGGCTATTATAGATAGCTTGGATGAATGTGCGAAAGAGGTTCTGTGAAAGTTGTTCTGCTGGCTATTATAGATAGCTTGGATGAATGTGCAAAAGAGGTTCTGCGAAAGTGGTTCTGCTGGCTCAGATAAATAGCTCTGATGAATGTGCGAGAGTGGTTTTGCGAAAATGGTTCTGCTGGCTTACATATATAATTGGATGAATTTGGAAAAGTGGTTCTGCGAAAATAGTTCTCCTGGCTCATATAGATAGCTTGGATGAATGTGCGAAAGTAGTTCTGCGAAAGTGGTTCTGCTGGCTTTTAAAGAAATCTTGGATGTATGTGCAAAAGAGGTTCTGCGGAAGTTGTTCTGCTGGCTTATATAGATACCTTGGATGAATCTGCGAAAGTTTTTCTGCGAAAGGAGTTCTGCTAGCTCAGATTAATTACTTGGATGAATGTGCGAAAATGATTTTGCGAAAGTGGTTCTGCTGGTTTATAAATACAGTTTAGAATAATGTGCAAAAGTTGTTCTAGGAAAGTCGTTCTTCTGGCCCATAAAGATAGTTTCGATGAATGTGCGAAAGTTGTTCTGCGAAAGTGGTTCTGCTGATTCATTTGGATTGCTTGGATGAATTTGCGAAAGTGGTTCTGTGAAAGTCTTTCTGCTGGCTTAAATATATAGATTGAATGAATGTGCGAAAGTGGTTCTGCGAAAGTGGTTCTGCTGGTTCAGATAGATAGCTTGGATGAATGTGCGAAATTATTTCTGCGAAAGTGGTTCTGCTGCCTCAAATAGATAGGATGGATTAATGTGCGAAACTGGTTCTGAGAAAGTAATTTTACTGGCTCAGATAGAGAGCTTGGATGAACGTAGGAAAGTGGTTCTGCGAAAGGGGTTCTGCAGGCTAAGATATATAACTTGAATGAGTGTGAGAAAGTGGTTCTGCGAAAGTGGTTCTGCTGGTTCATATAGATAGCTTCGATGAATGTGCAAAAGTAGTTCTGCGAAAGTGGTTCTGCTGGCTCATAAAAACAGCTTGGAATAATGTGCGAAAGTTGTTCTGCGAAAGTGGTTCTGCTAGTTCATTTAGATAGCTTTGATGAATGTGCGAAAGTGGTTCTACGAAAATGTTTCTGCTGGCTGATATAGATAGCTTGGATGAATGTGCGAAAGTGTTTTTGCGAAAGTGGTTCTCCTGGTTCAGATAGATAGCTTGGATAATTGTGCGAAAGTGCTTTTGCGAAAATGGTTCGGCTGGCATACATATATAATTGGATGAATTTACGAAAGTGGTTCTGCGAAAATGGTTCTGCTGGCTCATTTAGATAGCTTGGATGAATGTGCGAAAGTTGTTCTGCGAAAGTGGTTCTTCTGGCTTTTATGGAAAGCTTGGATGAATGTGCGAAAGAGGTTCTGCGAAAGTTGTTCTGCTGGCTCATATAGATAGCTTGGATGAATGTGCGAAAGTGGATTTGCGAAAGTGGTTCTGCTGGTTTATATAGATAACTTGGATGAATGTGCGAAAGTTGTTCTGCGGAAGTGGTTCTGCTGGTTTATATAGATAGCTTCGATGAATGTGCAAAGGTTGTTCTGCGAAAATGGTTCTGCTGGCTCATGAATACAGCTTGGAATAATGTGCAAAAGTTGTTCTAGGAAAGTCGGTCTTCTGGCCCATATAGAAAGCTTGGATGAATGTGCGAAAGTTGTTCTGGGAAAATGTTTCTGCTGACTCACATAGATAGGATGGATTAATGTGCGAAAGTGGCTCTGAGAAAGTGGTTTTACTGGCTCAGATAGTGAGCTTGAATGAACGTAGGAAAGTAATTCTGCGAAATCGGTTCTGCAGGCTAAGATATATAACTTAAATGAGTGTGAGAAAGTTGTTCTGCGAAAGTGGTTCTGCTGGCTCATAAATAAAGCTTGGAATAATGTGCGAAAGTTGTTCTGCGAAAGTGGTTCTGCTAGTTCATTTAGAAAGCTTGGATGAATGTGCGAAAGTGGTTCTGCGAAAGTGTTTCTGCTGGCTGATATAGATAGCTTGGATGAATGTGCGAAAGTGTTTTTGCGAAAGTGGATCTCCTGGTTCAGATAGATAGCTTGGATGAATGTGCGAAAGTGCTTTTGCAAAAATGGTTCGGCTGGCTTACATATATAATTGGATGAATTTGCGAAAGTGGTTCTGAGAAAGTGGTTCTGCTGGCATTTATAGATAGCTTGGATGAATATGCGAAAGAATTTCTGCGAAAGTTGTTCTGCTGGCTCATATAGATAGCCTGGATGAATGTGCGACAGTGGTTCTGCTAGTTCATATAGATAGCTTGGATGAATGGGTGAAAGTAGTTCTGCGTTAGTGGTTCTGCTGGTTCAGATAGATAGCTTGGATGAATGTGCGAAAATGGTTATTCGAAAGTGGTTCTGTTGATTCATATAGATAGCGTGGATTAATGTGCAAAAGTGGTTCTGCGAAGGTGGTTCTGCTTGATCAGATAGATAGCTTGCATGAATGTGCGAAAATGATTATTCGAAAGTGGTGCTACTGCCTCATATAGTTAGAATGGTTGAATGTGAGAAAGAAGTTCTGCGAAAGATGGTCTGCGAAAGTTGTTCTGCTGGTTCATTTAGAAAGCTTAGATGAACGTGCAAAAGTGGTTCTGCGAAAGTGTTTCTGCTAGCTTATATAGATAGCTTGGATGAATGTGCGAAAGTTGTTCTGCGAAAGTTGTTTTACTGGCTCAGATAGAAAGCTTGGATGAACGTACGAAAGTGGTTCTGCGAAATCATTTCTAGTGGCTAAGATATATAACTTGAATGAAAGTGCGAAATTTGTTCTGCCAAAGTGGTTCTGCTGGCTCATATAGATAGCTTAGATTAATATGCGTAAGTGATTCTGCGAAAGTGTTTCTGCTGGCTTATATGGACGAATGTGCGAAATTGATTTTGCGAAAGTGGTTCTGCTGGCTCACAAAGATAGCTTGGATGAATATGCGATAGTGATTCTGCAAAAGTGGTTCTGCTGGCAACTATATATAGATTGGATGAATGTGCGAAAGTAGTTCTGCGAAAGTGGTTCTACTGGTTTAGATAATTAGTTTGGATGAATGTGCGAAAGCGGTTCTGCAAAAGTGGTTTTGCTGGCTCATATAGATAGCTTGGATGAATGTGCAAAAGTGATTCTGAGAAAGTGGTTCTGCTGGCGTTTATAGATATCTTGGATGAATATGCGAAAGAATTTCTGCGAAAGTTGTTCTGCTGGCTCATATAGATAGCCTGGATGAATGTGCGACAGTGGTTCTGCTAGTTCATATAGATAGCTTGGATGAATGGGTGAAAGTAGTTCTGCGTTAGTGGTTCTGCTGGTTCAGATAGATAGCTTGGATGAATGTGCGAAAATGGTTATTCGAAAGTGGTTCTGTTGATTCATATAGATAGCGTGGATTAATGTGCAAAAGTGGTTCTGCGAAGGTGGTTCTGCTTGATCAGATAGATAGCTTGGATGAATGTGCGAAAATGATTCTGCGAAAGTGGTTCTGCTGGCTCATATAGATCGCTTGGATGAATGTGCGAAAATAGTTCAGCGAAAGTGGTGCTGCTGCCTCATATAGATAGAATGGATGAATGTGCAAAAGTGGTTCTGCGAAAAAGCTTCTGCTGGCTCAGATAGATAGCTTAGATGAATGTGCGAACGTGGTTCTTCGAAAGTGGTTCTGCTGGCTTAGATATATAACTTGGATGGATGTGCCAAAAGAGGTTTTGTGAAAGTGCTTCTGCTGAATCATATAGATAGGTTGGATGAGTGTGTGAAAGTGGTACTGCGAAAGTGGTTCTGCTGGCATTTATAGATAGCTTGGATGAATGTGCGAAAGAGGTTCTGCGGTAGTTGTTCTGCTGGCTCATATAGATAGCTTTGATGAATGTGCAAAAGTGGTTCTGCTGGTTCATATAGATAGCTTGGATGAATGAGCGAAAGTGGTTCTGCGAAAGGGATTCTGCTGGTTCAGATAGATCGCTTGGATGAATTTGCGAAAATGGTTCTGCGAAAGTGGTGCTACTGCCTCATATAGATAGAATGGTTGAATGTGAGAAAGTGGTTCTGCGAAGGTGCGAATGTGCGAAAGCGGTTCTGCGAAAGAGGTTCTGCTGGCTTTGATAGATAACTTGGATGAATGTACGAAAGAAGTTCTGCTAAAGTTGTTCTGTTGGCTCATATAGATAGCTTGGATGAATTTGCGAAAGAGGTTCTGCGAAAGTTGTTCTGCTGGCTCATATAGATAGCTTGGATGAATGTGAGAGAGAAGTTCTGCGAAAGATGTTCTGCTGGCTCAGATTAATAGATTGGATGAATGTGCGAAAATGGTTTTGCGAAAGTGGTTCTGCCGGCTCATATAGATAGCTTCGATGAATGTGCGAAAGTTGTTCTGCGAAATTGGTCTGCAAAAGTTGTTCTGCTGGTTCATTTAGATAGCTTGGATGAACGTGCAAAAGTGGTTCTGCGAAAGTGTTTCTGCTGGCTTATATAGATAGCTTGGATGAATGTGCGAAAGTTTTTCTGCGAAAGTGGTTTTGCTGGCTCATAAAGATAGCTTGGATGAATGTGCAAAAGTGATTCTGAGAAAATGGTTCTGCTGGCGTTTATAGATATCTTGGATGAATATGCGAAAGAATTTCTGCGAAAGTTGTTCTGCTGGCTCATATAGATAGCCTGGATGAATGTGCGACAGTGGTTCTGCTAGTTCATATAGATAGCTTGGATGAATGGGTGAAAGTAGTTCTGCGTTAGTGGTTCTGCTGGTTCAGATAGATAGCTTGGATGAATGTGCGAAAATGGTTATTCGAAAGTGGTTCTGTTGATTCATATAGATAGCGTGGATTAATGTGCAAAAGTGGTTCTGCGAAGGTGGTTCTGCTTGATCAGATAGATAGCTTG
>JAUKPT010005805.1:0-10196 GCA_032273505.1 Nanomia bijuga | reverse complement strand
GCAAAGATCACATAAAATCCCCTTGTGATTGGAAGCCACAAGCTTGAGACATATGTTGCAAGTCATGCAAGATCTACAATCAAATTTCTCAGGGTTATTTACAAAATAAACTTTATTCTTACCAGTCATTTTGTTACAATTCATATGAATATTTTTACTGCATGTATTACATCTTATTAGTTTATTTTTCTCTGTGTCAGGTACTACTTGTTTACATTTGTAGCAAGAGTCGATATTGTCAGTCATATTTAGGTAGGGGGAGAGGAAGGAAGTCTTAATATTTAGATAGTTATAGGATTGAAAAATCTGTTAATACAAGATGACCTCGTCAAATATATTCTGTTGTACTTCTCAAACTGTGGTCCGTTGATTGCAAAGTTATTATCAAGGGAACCATGAAGATGTACTACAAAATGCTAGCGTAGGTTACACTTAATAAAAAAGGCGTAATTAATTAAAATTCTAATATGTTTATTATCTTAACATTCTTAATGGAAGTGAGAAGTCCATCATGCCACGGACATACTGTTACTGATCTTACTTCTAAGCATTACTAATAGGCATACTTGTTTGCTTTATGAATGTCATTTATACAGGTAAAGAGACCTAAAAATGTATTGGGATCTCAGGTTTTTAAATTAAGGTACTAAGAAGGCCAAGTCCTTACTCAATACCCAAAGTGACATGAAATTGTAGTAAATTAGACCGTCTTAAGTAGAAAAATATAAAATTATGATATCATAACATTATAACATTTGTCGTTGGAAGAACGTTCTGGATTAAAGCAAATCGAAAACACATTCATTCACTAAATACTTGCAACATGTTCATAAAGGAAACTCACATTATCAAGCTTGTTTAAATATAGTTTGCAAAAAGTTATCAGAATTGTTCACTGGGGACGACGAAACATATCTTGAAAAAATATATAAAAGGTATTTCTGTAACTTTCTCAGAATATGTCTTTAAAAAGTCCAAGAATTTAAGGTAATTTTATTCATGAATAAACTTATAAGCAATGGTTGCATGGATTTTTACTTTGTTTAGCTTTCTTTTTTAAAAAAAAAACCTTCTCTCCTCTACATGAAGTTTTGAACCTGGGGTAACTTTTTGCTCTCGTTTTGTGTGACCTTTACAATTTATAATAGTTATTTTTTATTGTGATATAGTTTTCCAAAATTATTCTCAATCTTTTTTTTCTATATTCTGGTATCTATTCATGTGTCAAATTATAAAAAAGTTATATTTTTTGGATTCACCCAATAATTCTTTATGATTTTTATATCAGGGGTACGAAGAGATTGATTGGTAATAACCAGGAAGCATTAGGAAAAAGAAGTTTATTGTAAGCACTGTAAAATATGAGATATTTTTTTACATAGAAAATCAAAAAAATAAATACTGTAGTATTTTTACGGTCAAATTACTCTAAGGAAAATGAATTCAAAATTACCTACCAACTTTTAATTAAAGTGACTTTCTTTTGACCAGCTGTGGTCCAATTACCTTTTATTATGTGTTCACGATTTTCTGCGCAATAACAGCGAAGATTTATTTTATTTTGTAAACAGGCATTTTGAGGTCCTTAACAAAAAAAGTATACTTCAAAGATGCACGTCAAAATACATGAAAACTGAATAAAACTTTAACTTTAATTTTAACTTTCTTTGGTGGTCGAGCAAAAATAATTTCGAAAAACACCCAGCATTCTGAGATCCCCTTACCTGTAAGGAAAATGAATTGATTTGTACGCTAATCACCCGGTCAAACCCCAGATTGATTGTTTAGAACAAGTTTAGTTTATGGTGGATCATGGCCTACTATAGTTTGCCATGGGTGGATATATCGATATGCTTAAATAAATCTTTTCAAAATTACTAGCTTAAACAGGTAAAGAGAAATTGGTATATAGTTACCAATAGTTTGCTTGTCGGTTACTTGTTTTATCGTAAACGTCGACGAAGATTGATCAGTAAAGGTAAAAAAACAGGCAACTAACACAGCAAGCTATCAAAACAATTTGCTCTCTTTTTAGTGCAAAAATACTATGCATCAATAGCAAATATGAAAAATCAATTCAATTTTGATATAATCAGGCAGGGGAAAATTGGTAATGGCTCACCTGCTTTCTTAACGCGACTATCGTGACAAACGGTAAAAGAGTGGGTGATCTCATTTAGAGTAATCATTTAGCATAACTGTTCAAAATTATCAAAGTGTGTGTTCCACTCTCTTAACTATTGTTATAAGAGTTAGTTCCTTAAGTTATTAGCTAGTCTCGCTTTTAAAGTAATTACTGTAGTGAGTGCATCCACTCTTATACCGTTAGTCGCAATAGTCACGTTAAGAACGCAGGTGGGTACCAGCCTGAAGTGACTTTCTGACTTTATGAGTAACTGATAATCCTACTCCCACTACATTCATATTCACAATCACAATCTGAATGTAATGCTAATCCTTATAATTCGTTTTGAGTATCAGATATCAATTTTCCATTATTATATTTATTTAACTTTTTCTTGACAAGAACAATATAAGCCTTATTAGTTGATTTTTTTAAAAAAATAACCGTAGGCATGGCTTTTTTTTTATCAAAAAAGGTATTTCCAATCGAAAGTAATTAAAATCGTTATAAACATGACCAAAAATCATTATGTCATGCATTGTGACCCTCGATATGTTTGACAAAAATATTTTGACAAAAATGTTTCTATAGGATTCATAATGTTATAGGATATATAGCATTAGTTTTACTTATGTCACAAAATATTCTGACTCGTGCCATCCTACTTTGAAAGCTATTTTTGTGTCTCTTACTACAAATTGTTTCGAATAAATAATAACCAAAGAATTATACTTTTATCTGACAGGTGCTCAAGCACTTGTTGCACCCAGCTGGACCCGCTTCTGCCACTAAGATGTTTTCGTTAAGTTGGATTTATCGAATAGCCATAACAATTGACTTTTTACTCGATTTTACTCGTTTATATCCTCATAAAAAGTTACAGGAAGTCTTCCAAAATCATAGAACTTTATATTTTTGTTGACTTGTAACGCGTATATTTTGTTTTGTTTTTCATCCTGACAATGTAAAATAATAAAAATGCATTCTAAACCACACATGCATTCCGTTGCCTTTAATGAAAAGAGGTGGAATTCTAGGTAGTTTTCATTTGTTTCATAAAAGATTTTTAAGGCAATTTTTCGTATTTTTGATGCTACCATCAAACCATAAGGTCTTTTAAACAGATTTTTGAACAAAGTTGGATAAGACTTTTCTGGAATACCTCGTTGGAGAATTTTTTTTTAATGTTTTACAAAAGATAATTTGATGTTCAATCGAATCGAGGGATCCAGAGAAGACCGTTCTCCAGAGACGTTGGTCAGCAACGACTTAATCAATACACAAAGGACGAAAGTTTTCACAAGAAAAAATGAATTGATTCTGAAATTAATTTATTCAAATTAAGGGTGCAAAATAGATTGCACAACTTTGGGCGTTATGATTGAAGATAATTTGCTTTAAAAGTCTAGCATTGATATCGATTGGTGTAGCAATCGACCATTTACATAACTTTTATTAAGAGGTCATAACTTTTATTAGAGGTCATATCAGGGACACTTTAAGTATTGTCTCGACTATCAAAATAGCGGGCCTGGATGCTTATTATATCCACCCTGGACACGCTTATTTGATCGTAGACGCTTATTAATTCTTGATAGAAACTCCAACAAAATCCAACAAATCTAATAAAATCCAACAAAATCCAACAAATCTAACAAAATCCAACATCTCCAACAAAATCCAACAAATCTAACAAAATCCAACAAAATCAACAAAAGATTCAACGAAATTTTAATGTTTTTCACTTTTGACACTTTATTACATGCTGGACGCTTATAAATTTGAACAAAGTTTCCAAGGTGGACGTTTATTCCGTCATGACTACTAATTCGATAGTCGAGAGTACATGCGTGGGATTTTTGCATTGCTGCTGTTCGATTCTAATCATATAATAATTAATATAGTGGGCCATGAAATAAACTCTCTCCATTCCAATCAATGCTTCACGCCCGCCCTTAATCTTATCATCTTATTTAATTTGAGTAATTGCAATGCTTTTACAACTACCCACAACCTTATAATTTGATTAATTTGAAATGGTACTGTTGTGCAAAAAGAGTTCCTATCAACAGGAACACATTTTGTGCACAATATTACCTTCTAGAATTCGATGAAAGCCTAATCTCTACCTACCTAATCCCAGTCACTCGTCTTTTTGATCAAAGTTTAATTAAGAATAATAAAAAAAAAAAAACACTGAAATCTTTGGGGGGTATATCACTGTTAGGAAGTACTATTGTTTGTTCGGAAATCTCATTAAAATTGTTTTTACCCCGACCCCCGGGAAAGCCTTGTCCCTACCTACCTAATCCCTACCTACCTAATCCCAACCCCTCGTCTATTTAAACAAAGTTTTAGCAACAATTTTATTTAGTGAGTACACTTCTTCTGAAAGAACGACAACGAGCTGAACTTCTGCAAACATGTTGCCCAAGGTAAGAATTTCTATCTATTGTATATTTAAGTGATTGATTTTATTTTCAAGGCACTCCTAATAACACATGTATGATTGCTCCTGAAGATACGGCATATTTCTTTTTTTTTTTTTTTTACTCAGTACATTGATTCGGCTCTTACCTACCTGTACCTAATTTTCTTTATGACGGAATCATAATATAGCTTATTAAGTTTCTCTCCTTGAATTTAATTTTGTACAGGGTAGTTCCGACCCGTAATAGACATGAGAATCATATAGATGCACACAACCACCCCCACCCCACACAAAATACATACATTGGAACCGGCGAAGGAGAGATCAGTTCTAAATAGGGTTATAAATAAAGAAACTAAAGGATGAAATTTCGATGGTGGTAAAGGACGTCTAAGTTTCAATTTTTCATTTCATTTTGGAAAAGCTGCGATAAATTAACTCGCCGCACTAAATAAGAATTTAAGTATGGGAAAGTTATCATTTTTATAATCCACATTAAATAAGAGACCGCACACTTCACTATAATCTGTATCAAAATAAGATGCACTTCCCATATAAATGCGTTTTTTGAAGCAGTTTTTTAATTATTTTTTGATACTTCTTTTTTTATTTGAAAATCGCGTTAGAGCAGATATTTTAAATTAAAAGAAATAAACATCTGAACCTCTGGATAAAAAAAATCAAATATACACCATTGGAATCCTCAAACTATAGGTTGTTAGGGTTAGGACCAATAATTACCGAGAGGATGGGCAAAGAAGGAGCCAAATTTGAACTTGTTTTCCTTCTTGACTGGGGGTAACAAAATATAAACGTTACTTGAAAATATATAATCTTTCGATGAAATTAATTGCAGTAATACTAAGCAGTACGCGAAGAAAGGAATGTTAATCTTACTTCCTATTTCATAGAAAATACAATAGGTAATGAAAAACAATAGATTGTCGATGTTTGCGCGCACGATTGGGTAGAAAGGGATCTTAAACGGAACGTTTTGTTGAACAATGTAATTCGTATGTCACGCAAAAATACTGCTTAGGATAAATACAACAATTGTATATCATTGTACATCTTATTTTTATAATTTATTACCCCCGATCAAGAAAAAAACAACGTTCAAAGTTAGTCCCCTTCTTTGCCCATTTTATCGGTAACTTTTGGTCCTAACCGTAACAACCTAAACATTTCTGAGCTACCCAAAGTTTGAGGATTCCAATGGTGTATTTTTTACTTTTTAATCCGGCAGTTTAGAAAGTTCAAAATTTCATCTTCATTTTTTCTTTAATTCAAATGATTTTTTTTATACTATCTGAATAAGTGCTTTAATGTGGCCTTCGAACAAAGAAAAAAATTTTCGAAAGATTACTTCAAAAAAAAGCTGGCTCAGTGGTTAGGTTGCGGGTTTATCAATGGAGCGACCCAGATTCGATCCCTCCAGGATCCCTGTTAATTTAATCAAATCACTGAAATAATGTCCGCCACATGTGATCCCTTGTGGTGCGTTAAATTCGACAATGGATTCTGTTAAATGTTAAATGTTGTTTATGTGTCGTAAAATGTTGATCCATCGCCGGTAGTAGAACTTGATATATACTGCTTCTATCGGGAATGTCTATGTAAATGGACAAAAAAAATTTTTTTTTGATACAGACTATAAATAAGAACAAGATGATCTCAAAACCCACTTTTAAACCTTCTATTGCGGAGCCTGTACTAATTATCTTAATATCTGATTTTTGCTTTTATCTGTTTTAGCTACTTCTTTTTCAATTCCTACTGGCTGTATGCTTATTGAGTAAGTATAAATTCTTTATTGTGTGAAAGGATCGCATCAGAAAGATTTTTTGATTTGTACGATAAAGCAATAACGAAAGATAATTCTCTTATTTCCCATACGATTATATAGAAATCAAATTGATTCATCGAAACCTCGTACATCATATATCTTAACGAGGGATTAATCACTACCTGTAAAGGTGAATGAAATTCAATAGGATTTTCCTGAATCTTATTGAAAAAATAGATAATTTCGTGGGATAGCGTACGCGGTTTCTTGTGAGTGATTTGATCCAAGTACTTTAATGACAGATATTGCCGCGGTCAGAAAAAGTCGCGGGAATAAAAGGTCGCGCAAAACTTTGCACGACTTTCGCAAAATTTCCTGACCGCAACTATTTAATTTTCCTGGTGCTACTTTCAATTCCCGCGACTTTTTTTATTTTGATTGTTTTGATCATTTTGTACTTTTGCAAAGGTTTCATAGAATTTTATAGCTAGACTCTTACTTTTGCCATACAATACAAACCGGTTCTAAACATTTCTTGGGAACTAACTGATGGGGTAAAACATTATAGTCCAGTATACTTATATGGAGTTTATAGTAAATATTAGTGTAACTGTTTCAGATTCTTGAGACTAAGACGGAAGTATCAATATCTCAGGGTTCTCATGATCGTTTTTCATCCGGTTTTGGGGAAATAAAAGAAGAAGCTATAAGAAAAAAGATCAGAGTAAAAGAAATCGGAAAAATGAGAAGAAGAAAGATGGAAAATGAAGAAGAAAATGAGCAACTATGAGAAATAAGGGTTGAGAGAGCTAAATCGATATCGGTTCAAAAGCCCTATTTTTCCTGCGTCCATTGACTATATTCATTTGACAGAAGGATCAATATTTAAAGATATATGACCCTTTTTGTAACATTTCTGTCATGTTATCAAAATTAAAACATAAACAAACTATAAAAATTTTGCGACATGAATGTTCAAACTAGTAATTAAGTTGCATGAACTCGACATAACATTTGATATTATGTATAACCCTTAATCATCAATTCAATCTAAAACTAAAGTTTGCTAGTTACTAAAATTCTATTTAAACCCCCGGATTTTTACTTTTCGAGAAAATTAGGGGGTGTTACAAAAAGGGTCACATCTCCTGAAATATTAATCTCTCTGGCGAATGAATATAGTCAATGGACGCAGAAAAGATAGGGCTTTCGAACCGATACCAATTTAGCTATCTCAGTGCCTTTTTCTCATAGTTTCTGATTTTCATCTTCATTTTTCACATTTCCCGAAAACAGAATGAAAACCGATAGTGGAAGCCCTGAGATATTGACACTTTCGTCCTCACAGAATCTAAAACAAACTACAAGTAATTGATCTACGAAAGGGACGTGTACTACATGACCCATGGCCATCTATAGATATGGCCTTATTCTATGCCGACAGATTTTCGGGTTTTAAGGGTTCCCGACATTTCTAAAGGCTAGTTATTACATATCAGAGACAAAATTGACCATAGAATTCAAATATCCATATGACTAGTCAGAACGAAAAATAGTTTTGGGGTTATTAACCCCTGAAAATCACACAAAAATGATACAAAATTGCAAATATGTCACGTTTTAGTGAACATCTAAATTTCATTTTTGGTGGGATCATAGATCGCATGCACTAAATGTATAGTTTTCACATTATTGTTCTTGGGATATTTAACAAAAAGTGAATTCATCGATTTAGAGTCAGTGCCTTAGTTCGTGAGACGATAAATTTATTGGTTTGTATTTTTTTAATGTAAAAAAGTGGTTTTAATCCAACTCTCATAATTTATGGTAAGCGTATAGCTTTAAGCTAAATTCCATGGTAATTGACAAAACTTATAGCTGCAAAAGACATCCTTTGACATACATGATATATTAGTATTGTTCAAAACTAAAGGCCAATATAGAATTGTATTGTAATTTAATTGTAATAAATAGGCTAATTCATTAATTAAACTCTTAGTGTTCATTTCTCTAAAGCTGTTAAAGGAGATGAAACTTACAGTACGTGTGAACTAGTATTTAACCTGAAAAATTATAAAACAAGGAAAAGCATTTTTTCCCTTATATCGCGAGAACAATTCAATCAAAATTTATCAAATTTTGCATACTTCCTTGCCACGTAATTATTAATCCATATATTCAATGAAATATAATTTCAAATATAATTTTGACCTGTTTGTAAATATGAGGAAAAGCTGAACCCCTTGGAATATTTGTTTGCTTTTTTGACAAATGTGTAGCAATTTATGTCTACATTGTACATACAAAACCAAATATTTATATCTAAAAAAGATATATAGTTACATTCAATCAAAGTTTTCTGTCGGCATAGAAAAAGGCCATATCTAAAGCTGGCAATGATATAAACCCTATTTCTATTGGCTTTTTTTGCATCCCTGCTTATTTTCTGTAATAGTGCTCCAATCACCATAAATTTTGGTATGGAGTAACCAATTTGTATCAAAAATGCATTACTGATTCACTAATTTTTCGCTGACATCAGCAATTTTTAGAGTCAGATATACAAGGCAATTGCCATCCTTTTTCCAAATTTTGACTGATTTGGGGTCCCAAACTGAAATTATTTTCTGGATATCAATATCAATATTCTATAAAAACACTTGAATACTCTTCCCAAACCATAAAGTAAAATAAAAGCATTTAAAACAATATAGATAACAAAAACTAGCTCCAAAAAAAGCCAACTAAAAATGTATAAAAATTACAATACTCTATAATGTGCATTTACAATTAATTTACAATTAATGCAGACATAAAAGAGTACAGGCCTCTTGAAGCACCTACAGCACTCTACAGCACCTCATTCCGCCTAAGATTTTGAAATAGAATAGATTATAGAAATTATATTCATATTAGTTTTAGAGAAGAGTGCTTATCAAAATTATCCTTGTGTGATTCTTTTACTTTGAATGGGAGACTTCCCTGGGGTGTCTTCGATGCATTAACAAAACACAGTTTCTAAAATTCAATATCAAATGATGAATATATTTTCATATAGATGAGCATTTTAAATGTTCATGCTATGATGAGAAGGTATTTAACCCTATCGAGACTAGGGAGACGAAGTAACCCCTGCTTGCATGAAAAAGTTTGCCATTTTTGAACGGTTTAATATTTTGAGCTTAAATCTTCTGAAGGATGTTTCAGCACGCAAAATAACACTACATAAAGGCACAATTAGGTGCCGAGGAGGCATGTTCTAGCCACCCGATTAGCATGGTTTCCTCAGGGGTTTTTGTGCCCCCAAGATAAATGCAAATGCCTCCAAGGCGTTTTGTCCCCCCAATGTCATCGTGGCCTGCTTGTGCCCCCAAGGCAAGGAATGCCCCCAAGGCTATAGAAAATCATGATGATCACCCCAGGATAATTTTCTTATTTTTCAGGAAATATTTTTTTATTCGTCAGAATCGTCCAGGACCATGTAGCATACTGATTAACAAACAATTCAATCATACCTCATTTAACCCTGAACTTAAATTACAACACAAATCCAAAACTGAATGTCCGAAACCACTGCATTGACATCATAATGGGAAAGTTTTTCGGGAATTTCCCCCACAGTGTGGGAAATTTCCTCTTCAACGCTATCATAAAGTTCGTTAAGGAAAATCCCCTGGGCCCCTGGACAATAATATCATAACACATCCAACAACTACCATTTATTTTAATATAAACAAAATTTGATATATTCCCAAAGAATGGATGCCATTGAACATGAAATTGAAATATGCTAGTATCAAAAATATAAAACCTTGCTAGGGGTTTGTGCCCCTAAGATAATTATCTGTGCCCCC